>JANHAO010000023.1:0-70598 GCA_026873985.1 Saraca asoca
TACCAAGCAAAGTTAAATGGTTAGTAATAGCAGTGAATCTCTAGATTAAATCCTTAATTGACTCACCCTCCTCCATTTTAAACATCTCGTATTGTGACACAAGAACACGCACCTTTGAAGCCTTAACTTGTGAGGTGCCTACATGTATAATCTCCAGTGTGTCATGAATTTCCTTAGTAGTAGAACAATTTAAGACTCTTTCATATTCATTAGGTGATAGAGAATTTGAAATTATCTATTGCACCTTAGTAGCAAGCAAATGTTTCTTTCTTTCATTTTTTATCCAATGTGATTTAGGTTTAAGTTCTACATCACCATTGATTATTGTCCTAGGGGGTTTATAGCCTTCCTCTACTAATTCTCACATATCCACATTTGCATCCTCAATGAAATCTTTCATCTTCTGATTCCAATAGGTATAGTGTTCCCCATTAAAACCAGGAGGTTTGTGCATTAGTGGACATTTAGGCAACAAAAAGTAGTTAGAATCCATATTTTTTTTAAGAAAAACACAGGTGTATCAAGAGCTAATGCTTTGATACCAACTGATGGTCCCAGTAAAAGATACAAAATGTGAAGAAAACATGGATCTTGCCTTTATTCCTTTAGAGGAATGTACATACACCTTTGTCTAATATGAATTCTTCTTATATATTTAACAAGTTGATGGTTTATTGCTTTTTATTGAGAAGTGTAGCAGACAAATAATCAGTGAATGTGGAGATGATAGAAATAATAATTTATGTAGCAAGATTTTAGATATAGGAGCAGAAAAAAAGATTAAAGACATTGGTTTTTAAAGTGATTTAACATGAATTGAAACCTCAATTCAAGTCTTCTCCATTGGATCTTTCTCAACCAAAAGACCTCTTTATTAAGAAACAATCAGGATTGAGAAAGGGCTCTTGAAAGGCCAGTTCAAAAACAAAAAGACAAGAAATTACGCAGGCTTCTTACTAACCTAAGAGCAAACACAAGACTTAGAACATGCTCTTGCTAATGTAGACAGGATTTCTAAATCCTTAAAAATCTCAAATAGAAAAATAAAGATGAGAAAGATTAAGAAATACAATACCATAAGTTTGAGATGAAATCTTAAACAACTAGGATGAATTCAATGAAGCTTTGATTTAGAATCACTTGATTAGATCTTAGAAATCCTGTGAGATAGAGAGAAATCTTGTTTAGCACTTTTTTCATAGATTTTCACACTTGAAGGATGAAGAAAACTGTGAAAACTTGTTGAAAATAAAAAGTAGTTAGACTTTTATAATTGCTATAACCAAGTGTAACAGAATAACTAACTTTTAGTTAGTGAATTGATTCATGAATCGATTTAGAGTGGTTATAACTAATGAATTAGTTTGGTAATCAAATCTTAGTATGTTATGATCAGATATTGAATTGATTACTAAATTGATTCAGGCAAAATTCCTAACCTTCAATAAAAAGTATTTTTCAGAACCTTACTTCAGGAATTGATGTATGAATCGATTCCAAGATGATTTTTTACAAGTTCTTTAGTGAATCAATGTGTGAATTGATTCATAAGGTAAAAAATAGTTTTATAAAACCTATATCTATGAAAGATCATTTAAAAACTTTATTTCCTTCAAGTGGTTGAATCTACCTCAATTTTTTATTTTAAAAGAAATTTGAATCAAGTCTTATTTAAATTTATTTACAAAAGATCCTATTAAAATAAAAATAGATCATAGATCTATTCTTAGATCTTCTTGAATCATTTCCTTTGAACCTGCAAAACAAATCAAAAGCACTAAAGCATATTGTTAGATAAAATTATTTTTCAATATTAAAACCAAGGAAAATATATAGCTAGAGTAACCTAGGCTAACATTGGGCTTGAATTAATGAAATTAGGGAAGAAATATAAAGATTATTTTAGCATCTAGGTAATTCTTGGCTAAATAATTGAAAAAGGAATAACATTTTGGTGTGATGATCACAATACAAATTGAATATATTAATCTCTTTTGAATTGATGTTATCCCAATTTAACTCTTTCTTATAATTTACATTACATCTTTATTTCATATTTTTGAATTTGAATTCAAACCCCTTTTTATTTAATTTTACTATCTTTAATAGATTAGAACAATAAAGTAAAGGGGCATTTGGTTGGGGAATTTTAGAGGTTAGGTAAAGGAATAAAAAAACTAATTCGGTTATTGAGTATTTGGTTCAGTTATAGTGGAATCTATTATCGTTACTTGACCTTAATGAATTACTCCTATTTGAAACCTTTTTTTCACCTAAGATATTAGATTATGTTACCTTCTGGAAATAAAAAAAAATCTCCTCTCTCGTTCCTTCTCTTACCTCACAAAGCTCCCACCACCACCACCACCTATCGCCATTGACCACATCCTACTACTTCAACTATTGACTATTGCTACCCAACACCTTCCATCCTTAACCATTGCCCACCATTACCTTCTACCTTTAACCACTGCCTACCACCATTATTGCCATTGACAACCACTCATCATCACCTTTGTCATTGATCATTGCCCATCACCACTATTGCTAACCATTGACCATTGCTCACCACTACCTTTCGCTATTGATCATTGCCTACCACCATTGCCGCCATTGACATTGCTCACCATCACTTTCAGCCATTAACCATAATCTAACACCACTATCGTTATTGATCACTGCTCATTACTACTGTCTAACATTGACCACTACTCATTCTACCACCATTGACCACCACCCACCACCACCTTTTGCTGTTTATCACCACCCACCACTACCTTTCATCGTTGACTACCACTATTAACTATTACCCACCATTTCCTTTCATTGTTGGCCACTACCCGTCACCCACCTTCTACTGTTGGCCATTACTTACCAGTACCATTACCATTGATTACCATCTATCACCACCTTTCATCATTAGCCGCCACCCACCATCCACTTTCTACTATTGACCATCACCTATTTGCACCACCACTATTGAACACTACCCATCACCATATGCTGCCATTGGCCACTGCCCATCACTACATTCTACTGTTGACTGCCACTGAACACTATCCATCATTACCTACTACTATTGACCACTATCCATCACTATCTATTTCCATTGACCACCATCCACCATTACCTACTATCGTTGACCACCATCCACTACTACCTATTACCATTAACCACCACTTACTTTCTTTGACCACTGGCCACTATCAGCTACCACTGGTGACCATCGCCTACCACCACCTACCATTATTGACTATCACCTATCACCACTTATCATCATTCATCATCATCCATTGATGTTGACTATCACCTAACTAAATAGCAAGAAAGGGAATCATAAGTAGAGTAATTCCATTCCCTTGCTGAAGTAAACAAATTAAAAAATAATGAAACTATTACCTTTACTCCTTCTTATTTGATTCTATTCCCTTTCCATTTCCATAGGTTGAACCAAATTCTCCCTAATCAGCCAATCTCTAGGGTTTTGTTTGGATTCATCAATGCTACAAATTTAAAAGTTCAATAGTTTATTTTTTGTGAATTTGACACCTATAAGCTACATAGTTATTAAGACTTCTTAATTTTTATTTGGAAAGAATAAAAACCTAAACTATTGATCTTACTAGGTTCCATTAGTTTTGAATGCATTTATTATATATATATATATATATATATATTATTTTAGCTAGTATTTTGTTAGTGCTCATAAAAAGATGGAGGGACTAAAACAAGATATAATCAAACCTAATTAAAAATAGTGAAGCCCTATGAATTATGGCCAATTTCGAGCTGCAATATGATAGCTAAAGAAATAATATGTGTTTCAACATTTGAGTAGGAGTAAATTTTAAATCCAGTGGAGGCATTTTTGAAAAAATATGTAATAACATATGAGATTTTAAGAAGGTCAATGGATCACACACCCCTGCTAAAATACACATAGCTCTGCCACTAGATGTGGGCAAAGTGCTAAGAAGGCAAACCACATATGGATCTATTTCGACACTTTAAATTACAAGTGGACAAAGTAAACTCCGGCTATACCACATATGAATAAACTATATTCTTTTAATAAAAATTTATGCCTAAACCTACTCTATAATTTAATGCAACCTATTTCATGACTAAAATCATAATAATTAAGAAAAGTTATGTTAATGAAAAGAAAATATGATCAATTACCAAAACAACAAATGAAAAAAGAAATCATGATAAAAAATATAATCAAGTAGATTAAAATAAATCACAAATTAAAAAAATTAAGAAAAATATTCAAGTTTTAATAAAAATTTGGTTTCAAATATAGTAAAATAATAAAAACTTTTAGGAACTCATGTATACCACAACTAATAGATAAAATAACCTATATTTATGGATCAAATAGTAATTCACAAACCATCTAAACATACAAATGATTAAATTTCAAATATGTATAAGATGCATTTGCATATAGAGCTTAAAACATTAAACCCAAACAAATAAGACCCTTAAAAATGTGGTCTAAGTATTCATTTGCCATATGGTATATTCCATTACAAAACCATGAGGAGTCTCAGAAGGGAAAATCAAGCTGTGAGCCTTTCCTTTCTCATTGGCAAATTTGGCCAAGGATTGGTTCTGTTACCTTCCTTTAGGCTATATCCATTAATGGCATAAGATGGAAAGACTCTTCCTAGAAAAACACTTCTCTGCTTTTTGAGCTATAAACATAAGAAATGAGAAATGTGGCATCTAATAGTATAATGGAGAGACTTTATACAAGTGCTAAGAGCATTTCAAGAGACTTTGTGTAAGTTGTCCACACCACAAAATATGTAATCTGCTTCTGATCAAATAATTCTATAAGGGACTCACACTAATGGATAAGTGTATGATAGATGTTGTAAGTGGAGGAGCATTAGTTGATAAGACTTTGGATGTTGCATGGAACCTAATTACTAACATGCTAGCCAACTTACAATAATTTGGCACCAGAATGGATCGCACACTACAAAAGGTTAATGAGGTAAATACATCTAGCATTAAGAGTCAGCTACTTGATTTAACCTCTCTAGTTCATCAATTGGTTGTAAGATAAATACAAGTAGCCAAGGTGTGTAGAATTTGCTCACTATGTGAACACAATACTAATATGTGTCCAACATTACAAGAAGAAGAGCCAATCTAGCAAATTCATGCAATTGAAAGATTCCTGGGGTAACATTAAAGGCAATATGATCCATACTTCAACCCATATAGCCTTGGCTGGAGAGACCATCCAAACCTAAGGTATGGCAACCAAATTGGCCAAACTTAATATCAACCCCTTTTCTAAGCTAGCCAACAAGCAAACCAAGCTCCAAATTGTCCACACTTTGGCCAATAGTATAATGCAATTTCAACAAGAAGCAAAAACTAGCATTCATAACTCAGAGATACAAATAAGTGTGGGAAAAAATATGTCTTTGTTATTTAGAGAAAATTACATAAAAAATGTGAGGATCCAAATACTTTTACAATTCCATGTGTCATTGGTAAGACTAATTTTGAATATGCCATGTTAGATTTAGGTGCATCCATAAATATAAAGCCATATTCTATTTATGCATATTTGAATTTGAGTCTTAAAAAAAACACTAGTGTGATTATACAGTTGGTAGACCAATCTAATGCATACTTGAAGAGGTAGTTAAAGATGTTTTAGTGTAGGTTAATGATTTAATCTTTCTAGCTGATTTCTACATTCTAAACATGGAGGATAATAATTTAACAAATCCAGCTTCAATTATTTTGGGAAGGCCTTTCCTTAAGATAGCCAGAACAAAAATTGATGTTCATACAACACACTCACTATGGAATTTGATGGAGGGATTGTAAAATTTAAGGGCTTAATATAGATTGAAGAATCAATGAAGATGGTTTCTAAAGTTAAAGAGATCACAATGGTGCTCGGTCTTTAGGGCTACAAATTCCAGTTTTGAATTGAAACTAGATTGACGAAAGCTACCTTATAGGGCTAACGACATTAAACAAAAGCATTGCTTAGGAGCAACCCAAGATTGGCTAACAAGCCACCATTAGATTTGCTTACTCACCTTATTTCTATTATTTTATGTGTCCATGATTTGCTAATGAGTCTGTGCCTTACATTAGGGACAATATAGAATTTAAGTGTGGGGGGAGAATTTTAGGATTTTTGATAATTATTTGTGCTTTTTTTAAAAAAATTGCTTTGTTCATGTAAGTGCTTTTCAATGATGACTTTGTTTATACCATGAGTAGTAATTAATAGAATTTAAAGGTTATAGAGCATGATTGAACAAATTGATTTGCTTCTTGAAATTGATTAGTATAGTAATGGATTTTAGAATGATAGTAGATTGAATTTGACAGATATTTTAACTTATGAGATTTTAAGCCTATAGAGTGAACATTGATAATAGTTTCTTCTTATTTTTGTGTGTGATATTCTTCCATGGATTTGTTACTTTAGAACTTGCCTTAAGTTTTTTTGAGATTATAATTGACACATGCACACATGAATATGATTAAGGTTATCTTTGAATGAACTGGACTAGCCTAAATAGCCAACCCTGTAATTCACCATTGATGAGCCCTTTTGAGCTTAATTGTGTTTTCTTTGTTGTGTAACCCATTAACAAACCCTAGTTGTCTTTACCTAATCTTAGGGAGTAGTAGAACATTTGAGTTATTAGTGGAATAGATTCTTAAGCAAGTGTGGAGTATATTAATTATATGGTAAAAAGGCAAATATAATCATTACAATAATCAAGAAAAGAAAAGAATTTTTTTTGAATGATGTGGCTGTTAAAATAATTAGAAAAAGAAGAAAAAAGAAAAAGAAATTTCATGTGTTTTTGTTTCAAGTTATGAAAGAAAGAAGAGAAGTTGATAAATGCTTGAAAATTGTGATGAAAGACTTCAGATCTTAATAGATTTATTTGTCTAAATTTATGTTTCAATGCTATATTAGTTTCTTTGGTTTTACACTCTTATATCTATATCATTCTTTCCCTATTTTCTTAACCACATTACAACCTTAAAAAAGTTCCTTTGATTTATGTTATGCATGTGATTTGAGTAGTGGAGATTAGATTATAAGCAAGCTTATGACAATGTATTTTTATGGAATGAATTTAAGTGGAACATTGACCCTGAACATTGAAAGAGTTAGAGAGTTATCTTATGAGGGTCTGCCAACTTAGTTTACTTTCTTTTGAATGAAAATTTTGTATTGATTAATTTTGAGTTTGAATTTGTCAAGTGTTGATTCATGATGTGTTATGACTACCAAGAATTTTAGTTATTTTCTTGCTTGTGGTTTTAGAATCTTAACATTGTTGATTAGTTAGTGTTTGATTTTATTTTTGAGTTAAGTTTTGTGTTTTTTCCAAGGGTGTGAAAAAAATAAATGTGGGGAAATTTTAAGTGCAATATTTATATATTTTATTTCTTCTATCTTTATTCTTTTGTCAAATTTATATGTGAAATAGAGTTACTTATGTCCTATTTTAGCCTTTTGATATTATTTTAGACTTCTAGCTTTATCTTGAGTTTTGGACCTTTGTTTGAAATGATTCTTATATCTTTTGAAATTTGAGTAAAGGCTTACAATTGTTATGTAGAGTTCCAAGCCTAGTTCAGATGTTTGGTAGTTCAAAATTAGCACCAAATTTGAAGTAAGACACTAATCTTGTTAAAGCTTGACATAAACATGGTATTTTAATGTTCTTTGGAGCTACAAACCTCTAATAAGTGAAAATCCAAGCCTATTATAATTCTAAAATCCATTTCTATAACTTTCATGAAAGACTTAAAGTGAAACTATGACTTTTTGAATGAAATAAAGGTCCTTAAAGTTAAAGTTGTTGCATCTGATATGGGTTGGATTGCTCTAGACTTATTTCAATTTGTGGCCTAGAAATTAATTTGAAAATCTCTAATTTGAGCAACGCTTCATCCATGGAATTATGAGGAGTAGGGTTATAACTTTATAGGAGAGATCAAAGTTTAATTCTACCATTGTCTAGTTGAAATCAGCAACCAAATCTAGAAAAGGAAACTAGATCAATTAGAATTCTAGCTTAATCAGGATAACTTAAAGATCATTTCAAATCACGTAGGGTTGGTCCTATCTATTTTTGTTTATAAATAGGTGCCCCTCTCGGGCAAAATACAAATAATTTACTTAGGTATTTTCTTCTACTTCTAGCTTTATTTTCTTTATTATGAGTTGCTAAACTCATCTTTCGATTCAAGGGATTCTATTTTCAATTTATTATAATGTGAGACCTAATTTGGTTTTGAATTGTTCTTGACTTGATTATCAATTATTTTTCTATTTTATTTTGATTTACAATTGCATAAGATGGTTTTCTATTAGGGTGGGTTTATTGGTTAATTTTCTGTTGTAATTGTGACTAACTGAAACTTCATAATCCGTAATTGGTATGAATGTATGTAGCGATTAAGTGTTAATGATTATAATCCCAATTTTCATTTAACACCTAACAAAAATCTAGTCTTAGCCTTTTCTTGTTCATGATGCTATTGTTAATTTGATTAGGACTGCATGATATCAAATTAGTTAATAATAAAATTTAATTTGGATACTGGGCACAAATTAATGAAATTAGGGAAGAAAGATAAGGATTATTCTAACATCTAGATAATTCTTAGCTAGGTAATTAAAAAAGAAGTAATAATTAGGTGTTGATGATCACTCTATAATTTGAATATATGAATTTCTCTTGAATCGAAGTTTTCCTAATTTAACTTTTTCTTATAATTTGCAATCTATTTTTATTTTATATTTTCAAATTTGTATTCAAACCCCCTTTTCATTTAATTATGTTATCTTTAATAAATTAGAATAATAAATTAATTAACCAATATTTAAGATTCAACGTGGACTTATCAACACTATAAATTTAAGAGTTTAGTAATTTATTTCTAGAGGATTCAATAGCCATCAGCTATATAGTTATTAAGACTTCTTGATTTTTATTTAGAAAGAATAAAAACCCAAACTATCAATCCTACTAGGTTCAATTTGTTTTGAATGTATTTATTATATATGCTATGTTGGCAAGTATTTTTTTCAATGATCATAATAAAATGGAGGGACTAAAACAAGATATAATCAAACCCAAATAAAAATAGTGAAGCCTTATGACTTATGGCCAATTTTGGGCTTTAATATAGTAGCTAAAGAAATAATGTGTGTTTCAATATTTGAGTGGGATTAAATTTGAAACCCAGTGGGGCATTTTGGAAAATATATACAATAACATATGAAATTTTAAGAAGGTCAATGGGGGCATATGCCCTCACTGAAATACACATAACTTTGCCACTGGAGGTGCCAAAGTGATAACAAAGCAAACCATAAACGAATTAATTTTAACACTTTAAATCACAAGTAGACAAAGTAAACTTGGGCTATACCACATATGAATAAACTATATTTTTTTAATAAACAAATATGCCAAAAGTTACTTGACGACTATTAAGACTGACAAAGATAAAATATTGAACTATCTTAGCTCATAGCAAGGGTAAGTTTAGGTCAAGCCACAGAGATTAGAGATTAATCTAATGCATTAATAGTATAAGGGAAGGGAATTTGAGACTAACTAAACATGAACTAAAATTAAACAAATTGCATCAACAATTAAAGATTAAAAGGGAAATCTAATTAGAAAAACTTCAATCCAAGAGGCTCTTGCATTCAATTCAGTGACTGATCATTGACACAAATGTTTCATTTCCTTTTTGGCCCCTTAGCCAAGAATCAAATCAGGCCTAACACCTAATCAATTCTTGCTAATGTCCTTCTAATTTGGCTAACCGAGCCTAACACTTGATTAACCCTTATTACTGAGTTAAATAAAGCCCAGCACCTTAACCAATTTAACAATAGCATTAAGACCCAAAAATAACAAGATTGATTAACCAATTTACCCTAGTAAAAAATTAATTAATTACCCTCATTTCTCTAGGATAATTGGCCTGCAGCAATGCACAATAAAAAATCATAATGCTACTCAAGCTAAACAACCATAAACAACACTGATTATAAAAGTTTAGCTAGTAGTAAATCACAATGAATAATTAATTAACATGTCTTATTAATAAATCATCCAAAACAATCAATGGCATTAAAATAGAGAATCAAGGAAATCAAATTGGGAACAAATTAACAATAGAAGCAAGTTTCACAATCAACAAGAGAATCAAAGTAGAATTTCCCTTAGATTGAATAAAACATTTCGCTATACATTAAAATAAAAATGAAAGAGAAGAGAATACCTAAAAGGGACTGGTGTTCTTGTCATAGCAAAGCTCCTCCTCTTTACAAAAGTAGAGAATTGAAAAAAAAATGTAAAGAATTAATACAATTAGGTCTTAACTGAGTTTTTATATGAGCTCACTACATTGTCTAAACTTAGGCTGTTAATTAGGGCTAGAAGAAGGCAGAATTGGACATGGGTTTCTTCATAGGAATTGTAGCTTAGTAATCTAATGGCCTTGACCTCTCTCAAAAATTTGATCTCTAACTCAACTTGTAGGCTAAAAACCAAAATAGTAACAGAATTTGCCACTTGGCTCCATAACATTGAAACTTTATTAAAACTATGTATTTTCACCTCAAACCCTTTATAAAAGTCATAGAGGTAGATCTTAGTTATCTAATAGGCTTTTGTTTGCATTGAACTGAGGTCTAGAGCTCCATTTATGATTAAAATGCCAAAAATGGTTCTGGGTTAGCAGGTTAGCACTTTGTTTAGGATTCTAGGCTTAATTTGACCTTCAAAATGGCTAAACTAGGCTTTAGATTCTTCATTACATTTGTATAGCGTTCTCTTAGCTTTCTAATGACAAATAAATCACCTAAAAATGAAGTCTAGAACTCAAGATGCACTAAAAAAATTGAAATAGTGCAAAATTACTTAATTAATTGAATCAAGCTCAAAAATTGACCAAATCATGAAGCCAATTACAAGTATCCAATCAAGCAAATGAACTTGACAAAAACTAAGTATAGAAGGGAAATATAATTTGTATAATGTTGTGGATGAAAATTAGTCTCATAAAAGTAGGCTGAAAGCCCAACGGAAGCTAAGTCCACACTAGAGGACATCCAGCTCGTTGAGGATGAGAGCGCGAGGTCCTAAGTCACGTGTTCGGCAAATTGCTCCACTAAGTCCCAGCTTGTCAAGTCCCAATTCACATGTAATTCGAGCTCACTCCACTAGCCTCAAGCCCAACTTTGCTATTCAAAGAATAGCAGTAATCCTGCATCAGGGATTTAGCCTCGTGAGACAAAACATCTTCCTTGACAAGGGTTCCACGAGAAGGAATTTGGTCCAGATAAATGAAGTGTTGGACGAGATTATGCCAGCTCATCATAACCAAGCAAACACATAAGACCCATTCACAGAAAGTAGCTTGCAATAACCGGATTGCAGGAGATTTTATTATCTTGTTCATTTAATATTTGATGTAACAAAATTGTAGCTTGTAATTATTGCATGTAACCTTTCTTCCTCTATAAATAGGTAAATAGTTATAAAAGGGAAGAGGAGAGGCTGAAAGAGCTAAGCAAACGCTCTGTAAATTTTCCTTCAGATCAATAAAATTTCATCATGGACGTAGGGTCCAGTACCGCCCAGATTTAGCCGAACCACGTTAAAAATGCTATTTGCTATTGTTTTTTTTCCTTTCTGCATCTTTGTCTCTTATTTAGTTCATTCGAAAATAGTTTAAGGTTCAAGAACCAATCACAGTTGACTGGGGTTTGATAGAACTAGATTCCACTATCAACATTGTGGCGCTAGAGGAAGGGCCCATCTATTTTCTGAATCATCTTTTTGTCTAACTATAATGATAAGAGGAAGGGTCACTAGGAGTTTCAGGACTCTAGCTATCCAGTCGACAGACCCTCAACCACCACTCAAGAATATGGTAAAAGAGTTGCTGAAACTGTTAAAGAGTTAGCACAAGTGCAAGCTCGGGATGCATAAAGGCAAGAAGAAATTATAGCACAGCTCTAGCAGTTGCATGAAGAAGCTCGAAAAGAGACTCATGAAGACTACCACGACTAGCAATCTGGGGGCTCGCAGTAAGCTGAAAGCTTTGGCCCCCACTCCAAAGCTCAAGATCTTATAATGAAACAAATTCTTGAAAGGCTGAAATAGCTAGAGGAGTGTCCTCAATCTCAGAATAATCAACCTTGCTATGAGGAAAGCTTACCATTCTATGTGGAGACTGAAATGCAGCCCCTTCCACAGAAACTTAAAGTGCCCGCAATCCTACTATACGATAGAAACAGTGACCTATACGACCACCTAGATGCATTTAATGTCTAGATGGATCTTTAAATGACTAAATCCTTGGTCAAGTACTGCATCTTCTTGGCCACATTAGGAGGTATCCTTCGAGCATAGTTTAGAAGCCTCTTGGCTCGTAGCATCAATAGTTAGGAGGAATGTCAAAAGAAGTTCATCGACCAGTATCGAGCATTGATGAGGTAGCTCGTGCCTCTCGTCATCCTGTGATGATCTTTGAGTGCAAGGATAAGTCGTCGAAGGATTATATAGCCAGGTTCAGGCATGAAGTCAACTCCGTAGAAAACCTTTCTGAGGAAAGCATCCTAACAACAATCTCAACAAGACTCTGTAAGGATAGGAAGCTATACAAAAGGTTTTACAAGTCCTCAGCTTGAGATCTTACTAAATTCTACAAGTGAGCTGCCAAACAAATAAGATGGGAGGAAACCTTAGGTATAGAAGAGCCCAAGTAAAGGGCAGATGCCTATGATTCCACCTTGAGTAAAAAGAGGAGCCATAAGAGTCCTAGCCACGACCCCAATCCTCAACTCACAAAAAAAGCAAAGCTTCAGTGGCCTCAACCTTAAGGTTGCTTCAAAAACTATAGTGTCCTGTCAGAAATGCAAGATAGGATCTTTGCCATAGAAAGGCATAAGGAAGACTTTAGGAAGCCTAAGTCTATGAGAACTTCTGCTAGGTCCAGATACCTAAGCAGATTCTATGCTTATCACAACAAGGTTGAACACACCACCTCGGAATACTGGGCATTGAGAGATGCCATAGAAGACCTTATCAGAAGGAGCCGATTACAGGATTATATGGTGAGCTCGTTAGAATGACAAGCTTAGCAGACTCAACGAATTGCTGATCAAGAGTTAGAGCCCTCCATTAGGACCATATTCTGATCTTATAATGTTTTTTTGAGATCAATGACAATTTTGAAATATTTGTATAAATTATCTAGTAGAATGCTGCACGAAAAGAGATTTACTCCATGCTAATTCGATATTATTCATGATCGATTGGCTGGAGCTCAGAAATGTTTCCAAACTAGCAATGAGCTTTCATCTCTCCATCATGCGGATACATCTAGGGGTGAGATGGCATGAAGCCTACCCCATCAATACATTTGAAGCAAGCCACGTCCCATAAGTAGGAGCAAAAGAGTATAATTCCTGGCTTGAGCAACAAGATTGCTATCTCACTGAGCAACAAGATTGCTGTGGGGTTAAGCAACAAGATTGCTATCCCACTAAGCAACAAGATTACTGTGGGATTGAGCAACATGATTGCTGTTTCACTAAGTAATAAGATTATCATAAGACTGAGTAACAAGATTACTGGCGGGGATGAATTCTAGAATGACCACTTGGTAACAAGATTGCTGTCTTACTGAGCAGCAAGGTTACTGTGGGGCTGAGCAATAAGATTGCTGTCTTGCTGAGCAATAAGATTGCTGTGGGACTGAGCAACAAGATTATTGCCTCATTAAGCAACACGATTATTGCAAGACTGAGCAACAAGATTACTGTGGTATGGGTTATCAAATATAGTTAACATGTAATCTCATCTAGTGAAGAGCTATCATCTCACTGTGATGCAGAAGCACTATAAAATGCTTGAAAAGCTCGCACAGCCGCAAAGATGCTACAAACTCATTGTAGCTCTCATGCGAATAACTGATTGCAGCTCGCATGCAATCCTTCCATCCAGGCGTAGCTAGCATGTGACTTGTTGAGATATCAATTATTGCAAGGGTACTCAAATGTTGAGATTCATCGACTAATCATGATTGATTGGTCACCTAAATATCTCATTCGATTGTTCTTTATAGAAAGAAACATTTGAAAGGTACAAAACAACGGAGAAAAGCTTATTTATTAAAAGGCCTCATCTAACGAGGTTAAAATTTACATTAGAAGGAGGAAAATACAGAAACAAAAGCCAAAAAGAAAAAAGCTTGAAGCCATTGTTGAAAGCAGAAAGTCACCTACTGGGAGACGAACTCCCACCAGTAGAAAGACCAGCGAGCCTGACTGCTCTTGCTCATATCCCTCCTTAGCCAGTGATTCCTTCTGGACCAGACCCAGAGTAATTTAAAAAAGTGCCAAGAGTCTGACTGGCAAGGCTAGAAATCATGGTAAAGCTATGAAGAAATAATCTAAGATCTACACAAGATCTCCCTCGTGGCTAGCGTGAAGAGCTATCCACGAGAGCCACGTGCAATAGGCTATCCATGCCTCAAAGCCTCCATGTAGTAGGCCATGCATGCCTCAGTGCTCCTTCAGAAGTTGAACCAACAAAGGTATTTGGGGGCTTAACCAACATGTCCATTTGATCACAAAGAAGCAAGAAGAGCTTCTCAAGCTTTATAGACTAATTCGGGTTTGGTGAACGACTAGGCAGACAAAAGACCGTGCCTAATCGAATGGTCCTAAGAAAATCAGATTGCCACACCAATGGCTAAGAGTCAAGGTTAGAAAAAGAAGTATGGCAATAGTTAGATGAAGTGAAAAAGTGAAAGATCAAAATGACAACATGACAGAGTAAGGACTTTAACTAAACAGAGAAAGTTGCAACTCCCAGTTTGTAAAATGAATTAAGAGTGAGGGGGCTTATGTTATGGGTGAAAATCAATCTCGTAAAAGTAGGCCAAAGGCCTAGTGGAAGCCAAGTCTGCACTAGAGGACATCCAGCTCATTGAGGATTAGAGCGCCAGGTCCCAGGTCATGTGTTTGACAAATTGCTCTACTAAGTCCCAGCTTGCATGTAGTTTGAGCTCGCTCTGCTAGCTTCAAGCCTGACCTCACTGTTCAAAGAACGACAATAATCTTGCATCAGGAATCTTGGCTTATGAGATAAAGCATCTCAATTGACAAGGGTTCTGCAAGAAGGAATCTAGTCTAGCTAAATGAAGTGTTGGATGAGATTATGCCAGCTCATCATAACTAAGCAAACACATGGGACCCATCCGTAGAAAGTAGCCTACAACAACCGGATTGTAGGAGATTTTACTGTCTTGTTCATTTAATATTTGATGTAACAGAATTGTAGCTTGTAATTATTGCATGTAACCTTTCTTCCTCTATAAATAGGGAAATCATTGTAAAGGGGAAGAGGAGAGGCCAAAATAGCTAAGCAAAAGCTCTGTAAATTTTCCTTCAAATCAATAAAATTCCACCATGGACATAGGGCTAGGTGCCTCCCAAATTTAGCTGAACTGTATTAAAAATGCTATTTGCTATTGTTCTTCTTCCTTTCCACCATCTTCATCTCTTTTTAGGTTCATCAGAAAATAGTTTGGGGTTTAAGAATCAATCATAGTTGACTGGGGTTTAGTAGAACTAGATTCCACTATCAACATATAAATTTCATTCATTAAATTCCCTTGCATTTAGCTCTTGTACATCTTCATCTAAGAAACCAAAACAAAACTAAATTATACTTAAAACAAAAACTCTAACACTACCTTTTCAACAATAAGGAGAATGCAAAACCAAGGGCAAGGAAATAATCTAAATTTTAGGGGACATAGCATCTCATGAAGCACATTCTTGATAACTTAAAACTCAAGGTCAACTAGTAAAGTAATTTCATTCTAAAGGAAAGTAGATCAATTTGGTAGACCTTACAAGATAAACTCTCAAGGCAGCTCTCTTTGTGTTTAACATGGAAAAGTGTTTCAATTAATTTCAATACATGAAAATGCACTACCATAAGCTTGATTATTATCTCATCTCCACTACTAAAATCACATGCATAGCACCAATCAAAATGACTTTTCAAAGGTTGTAATGTGGCTAAGGGAAAAGGGGAGGAAAGGAATGACAAAGATATGAAATATTAAAACCAAAGAGATTAATAGAGAATTGTGGCATAGATTCAAATAAGCAAATTAGCAATTGAAACCAAAATCTACATCCCAAATCTTCACTTTTATTAACTTCTCTTTTTCTTTGTCATTTTCTTCACCTTTGCACTTTTTTTTTTTAATTTTGAGCACTTTCTTTTTGATAATTTATTTTTTCATTTTCTTTTTTTTTTGTTCTCCTTAATTGTGTTGAGATCCTTTTTTTCTTTCTTTTTTCATTTGTTTTTTTTTACCATTGTAATAGATCACATTTGCCTTTTCACCAAACAATTAGCACACCCCCATACTTGTTCAAGAACCTATCTCACTAAAAAATTAAATCCTCTACTAATCCCTATGGTTAGAAAAGTGTAGAGACATTCAATTCTTGGCTTTTCAATGGGTTACATAACAAGAAAAAGGTCAATTAGGCTCAAAGGGGCTCAACAATGGTATATTGCAAGGTAGGTTAAAAGGGCAAAAGTAGATGAATTAAAGAATACTTTAATCATATTCATTTATGTATGTGCCAATGCAATCTTAAAAAGATTTAAATTAAGTTCTAGTGCAACAATTTAATGGAAGAAAATCACACACAAGAAAGATATGGAACCTACTAAAAATCATAAAAAAATGGCTCAAAATCTCATAGGCTATATGTCTACCAAAATCAATCTACAAACATTTTAAACTTCATCACTATGCTAATAAATTTTAAGGATCAAAAGGCAAGATAATTTGTTCAATCATGCTATGTAACCATCAAAATCAATTGCAACTAACTCAAGGCCTAAACAAACTCATCATCATTGAAAAACATCTAAATAAACAAAATAAACAATTTTTTTTCACAAATAAACAAAATAATCCTAAAGTCTCCCTACACTTAAGTCTTCAAGTTCTACAATAACTCTAGGAGAGCAACTCTCTCAAGAAGAAATTCATTAAAATCTAAATTCTATAAGAAACAAGCCTTTCCTAATGCAGAGTAAAAATGCTGGTTTTGCTTTAGCCTTAATGTTGACCTGCAAGGCTACATTGTTTCATTATGTTTAAAGCTTGAAAACATTATCCTGGACTGTAGGGACCTCTAGGCTTTAGTTTCACCTCATTTGACCCCTTGAAGCTTTAGTTTTGACCCAATCATTGTGGCAAGATCAATCTAGATGGAAAACATTGAGCAAATTCATGGTGAATTTTGAGACTTTAAATAGTAGAAATGGGCCTAGCCATAACATGAAATTGTAGATCTTTCTTTTAGCTTTCCAACCATATAAAGATCAACCTCATCTGACATCTAGAGCTCAAGTTATAGTGTAACACCTGAAACAATGTCAAAATGCCAACATTAAACAATTAATTCAATTAAGCTCCAAATCATGATCAAATCACAAAACAAGGCCAATTCACTAAATTAAACTTGATTAACATCTTAAGAGGTAGAGTATGAGAGGAAATAAATGGGAAAGCATTTTGCTCATCAAAGAGCCCTTAATGGCCCCTTAAGTGATCCCTTGAGTTTCCATCATTCTCCTTTTCTTCGAAAGGATTCAATATCGAATTTTTAAGACCTAGTACAAAAGGAGAAAGATTAGAAACATGGAAGGAAGCATTAACATTAAAGGACTCATGTTTTCTCTAAAATATCCTTTTGCTATAAGCTCTTCAACTTGTTTATCTGCTGGTTAGTTGGGTTTGGGAACTCCAAGAATGAAGTCAATTTGGTGTTCTATCCTTCTTGATGGCGGCAAACCATGAGGCATTTCTTTGGGAAATATCTCTTGAAATTCCTACAAAATTAACTCAATAGTATTAGACAAAAAATTAGTATTATGATTATCATTCAAAACAGCAGCTTTGCACAAAAGAATAAGCATAGGACGATCACAATACAAGATTTGTCTCACATTACTAGTCTTGGTAAATACACTCGATTTCTTCTTTCGTTATTTTTCATTTTCACTCAAATCTCTTATCTCTTTTTCTCTCTTTGTCTTCACTTTTCCTCTATTCTTCTTCACTCTTGTTCTTTTGTTCTTCACTCATTTTCTTCTCTCGTTTTATTTGGTCTTCTAAGATTGGCTTGGGGGTAAGGGATACAAGATTAATGGTTTTGTTGTCCTTCTTAAAGCTACATCGATTTAGGTAGCCATCATGCATGACATGTCTATCAAATTGCCATGGCCTACCAAGCAATAAATGGGCAGATTGCATTGGAATAGCATCACATAAAATTTCATCTTGATACCTCCCTATTGAAAATGATACTAGCACTTGTTTTGTTACCTTTACCTCCCCACTTTCATTCAACCATTGAAACTTATAAGTGGGATGATTTTAGGTAGGTAAGGCCAATTTTTCCACCATGATTATGCTAGCAACATTTGCACAAGTTCCCCCATCTATGATCACATTGCAAACTTTTCCCATGACATGACATATAGTGTGGAAGATATTCTCTCTTTGCTCTTCATTAACTTCCTTAGTTTGGGTACTCAAAGTTCTCCTCACCACTAGTGGTTCTCCTTCAAATGCCATATCACACACACCATTGCTCTCTTCACTACTTGAATTAGAACTTTCTTCCTCCTTTTATTGCTCACTAGTTGATTCCAACTCCCTATTGGCTTTCATGGTCATGACCCTTTTATTAGGGCATTCGTATGCATGATAGCCATGCCCCAAACATTTAAAGCATTTTACATTTCTTTGCTTTTGTAGCACCTTTATTTTGTGTTTGCCTTTTGCATCTTCACCCTTTAGCTTTGAAGAGGACTCAGCCATAGTCTTCTTAGTAGCCTTCAAGTTTCTTGATTCATGTCTTTTATCCCAATTAGTCTTCCAAGATGAACTTGATTAATATGCACCCTTGGAAGAGGTCTTTCTCTTGAGTTGCCTCTCCACCTTCATTGCCATGTGTACTTTGTCTTCAAGTTCCACATAGTGTTAAAGCTGCACTATGTTAGCAATGTCACAGTTCAAACTATGAAGAAATTGTGCTATGGTAGCCTCTCTATCCTCTTCCACATTGTCTCTTATCATTGCTACCTCCATCTCTTTGTGATATTCCTTAACACTTTTGGAACCTTAAGTAGGGCTTTAAAGCTTTTGATACAATTCTCTATAATATTGTGAAGGGATATAAGATGATGTTCAACTCTTCTTAAGTTGCCATGGGTTTTTTAAGTTCCTTTTTCTATTTTGCATAAGTCGATCCCACTAAATGATAACATAATCAATGAATTCCAAACTTCTAAATAGTTGTGACAATCAAAGACTACCTCAACCTTCTTCTCCCATTCAAGATAGGCTTTTGGATCACTCTTGTCTTGGAAAGATGGGATTGTCATCTTGATATTGTGAAGATTTGAATCAACCCTTTCTTTTCTAGGTTTTTTATGTCTTCTACCCAAGATGCCTCTATCTCTTCTTCTTTCATTCCTCTCGGTTTCATATGGAGAAGTGGACAACTCCTCTTCTTCTCTTTCAACTCTCTAATCCTTTTCATTACTTCCATGTTGGTTATGAGTTCTTCTAGTTCTTATCTTATGGGAATGTCTATTATTCTTCATATTTGTGATTCTTTTACTGAGTCTATCAAGTTTCACATCTACTTTTTCAAATTGTTGTTGCATGGCTCTAAGAGTAAACATGACTTCATTGAGTTGAGATTTTCCATCTTCCATCTTTCGACAAGAAATAAATTCGACAAAATAAATGCTAGGAAAAAATATGGAGCTCATAAATCACACCATCACAAGTATTTTTGATCACTCTACTTGTGTTTTGTTCACATAACTAGGCTTTTTACCTCTATTGTGCTCACACACACTTGCCTTTTACAACTATAATCCTCTCCTTTAAGTCATTTGAGAACTAAGTCACAAATCTTGGAGTTTACACGATATGACAATCAAAATCACACAACACTCAAATCATGAAAATGTGGCATGAACTAATAAGAAAAAAAGAAGCAAGGATTGGACAAAGATAGCATAAGGAATGAAACAACAAGGACATAACAAGTTTTAGCTAGCACCAAAATTTTAGCATGTGGTAGAAAATTTTTAGGATATTCCAATGAAAAACAGGGGAAAATATCAAGCAATTACACCACACTTTGAATTCTAAGCTAGTGTTTTGATCATGCAATCCAACAAAAACATATTCAAGTTGAATATAATGGAATTTGACTCAAAATAAACAAGTATTTTGGCTTGAGTGTAGCTTAAAAAGTTGTAGAAAATTTTTCTTTGTTGGACAGCACTTGTTCTTCTTTTTGGAACTTCTTCTTTTGCTCTTTCATTTGATTCTTTTTGATTTTTCTTTGTCTCTTTTGTTGCTTTTCCTTTTTCACATTTTTCTTTTCTTTGATTTTTCCTTTTCACTATTGTTTCTTCTCCTTTCTTTCATTTTTTTTTGATAATTCTCTTTGTTGTCCAAAATTTTTAGTTTTTTAGCACTTTGCACAACTTTGAGTAGCCTAAAGAGAATTAAATTGAATCACAGTTGGCACAAATCAATTTCCAGTTATGGGTACACAAAATGAATATGTCAAAGGTGCAAAACACAATCAAAATTAGAGTAAGACAATAGCAAAAATTCTAGAGAAATTATGCTGAAAGTTTCGACCAAGCAAAGGAAAACAGGGGACAACAAGCATTAAGTGATGTAATTGTGAGAAAAATTAGTTCCAAATCACACCAAATGAAGTATAATTCAGTCTTATACTAATTGACACACAATGCAAAGCAAAAGGACACTTAAAAAAATCAACAAGCACTTGAAATGCAACAAGGAAAACAAAGACAATTCTATAGAAATTTCAGTAGAACCTTCAATAGGTCATGCAAGGAAATGAAATAGAAAAGGATAAGAAATGAGCTTAAAAATTTTACTCAAGCAAAAATAATATCAAACACTTAGTGTGCAATTAAATCACATGATTTTTTTGCACAAAATTAAAGTAGAAAGTCACAAAAAATCAAGGTAGATTGGAAGCAAATTACATAGAAATTTCAGAGCCAATGTAGTAAGCAATTGGATAGCAAATGATTGAGCAATTGAACTAAAAAATGTACACCAAAAAATTAGAGACATTTAGCATAAAATTGGAAGGAAAATTGGAGCAAAAACAAGGGAAAATTGAAGAGATATCACTTGAATTGGAAGAGTTGAAGCTCTGATACCAAATTGATGTGATCTCCCTTGGAGATGCCCATGGATTTATCCTTAATTCAGTAAATTCAGCACCAAAATTGAAAGGAAAAAGAATAATATTCATGCCATGCTCTAGATAGGAAGAAGTAGAGTGATAGATGATGAAATTAAATGCCATAAATCTCTTTAATAAGTCTTCAAGTTCTCCAATAACTCTAAGAGAGTAACTCTCTCAAGAAGAAACACTCTTCAATTTCTAACTTCATCAAAATCTAAATTCTAAGGGAAATAATCCTTCCCTAATAACTATCACTAAACCACAATGGGCTGAACTAACAAGGCAACAAGCCAAACAAAAATACTAAACAAGTTAGCCAAAATAAAAAGCCTAAGCTATTACAAAAAGTCCAAACACAAAGCCATTTTATCTAGAGTAAAAATGTTGGTTTCACTTCAACCTCAATGTTGACCTTCAAAACTACATAGTTTCATTAATTTTGAAGCTTAAAAACATTAAGCTGGATTTCACTAAGTTTAAAGCTTGAAATCATTGGGCTAAAATTATGGACCTTTGGGTTTTCGTTTGACCTCATTTGAGCCCTTGAAGCTTTAGTTATGACCTAATCATTGTGGCAAGGTCAATCTAGATGGAAAATATTGGGCAAATTCACGGTAAATTTTGAGACTTCAAATGATAGAACTGGGCTCTGGCCATAGCATAAAAGTTGTAGAGCCTTCTCTTAGCTTTCCAACCATATCAAGATAAACTCAATCTAACATCTAGAGCTTAAGTTATAGTATGAAACTTGAAAGAATGTCAAAACTCTAACATTAAGTAATTAATTCAATTAAGTTCCAAATCATGACCAAATCACAAAACATGGCCAATTCATTAAATTAAACTTGATTAACATCCTAAAATTTAGAGTATGAGAGAAAATAAATGGAAAAATATTTTACTTATTGAAGAACCCTTGATGCCCCCTTGAGTGATCCCTTGAGTTTCGATAAGATATTTTAGCTTGTCCATTTGTTTGAAGGTGATAAGGTGTAGAAGTCTTGTGGAAGACTTTATATTTCCTCAATAATGCCTCAATTGTTTTATTGTAGAAATGGGTCCCTTGATCACTCACCAAAGCTTTTGGAATTACAAACCTGCTAAAAATGTTACACTTGTTAAAACTTACAACAACCTTGGAATCATTAGTTCCGGTGGCTTTTGCTTCCACCCATTTTGAAGCATAATCCATAGTAAGTAAAATGTAAAGGAAACCACAAGATGAAGAAAATGGTCCTATGAAATCAATGCCCCATAGATAAAAAATCTCACACAAAAGAATAGGGTTTGCATCATTTCATTTCTTTAGGTTAAACGATGTGTTCTTTGACATTTCTTGTAATATTTGTAGAACACAGAGGAATCATGAAAAAAAGAAAGCCAATAGAAAGCATAATCTAACACGTTCCTAGCTATTCTTTGAGGTCCAAAATGTCCATTACAAGCATAAACATAGCAAAAGGAAAGGATAGAATGAAACTCATAGTTAGGCACACATCTAATAATCTGATCAGAGCAATACTTCCCCAAGTAAGGATTATCCCACACATAATTTTTAGCATAATTTTTTAGCTTCTCTTTCTTGGCTATACTCAAATTGTTATGTACAAAAAGTGGCCTTGAGAGCTCAAAGCCCCAGGCATGCTAAAGGCGCTCAGCAAGTTTCGCTTTGCCCATCAGAAAGTGGCATAGCGAAGTTGTCCTGGCATCATCCCATGAAGCAAGCCCTCGCCTCGCGAGGCAGCAACTCAGCGATCTAGCGAGAAGGCCACAAGACTCACTCGCCAAGTAGCCAAGCACCCTTTTCGTGCTCGCTACCTCACTACAGCGGCACCCATAATGCCTTTGAGACAGGAATTCCCGCTCGGGATGCCTAGCACTTCACTTGGCGAAGCAGCACCAAGCAGCGGACGCCGACAGGCTTAGTCTACAGCTGACCAAGGAGGGGCCCAGCCCGCAGCCTACAATATGCGATAGCCAAATTGTAGTCTTTTTATTGTCTGTTCCATTTATAGCTTGATGTAACACAACTGTAGCTTGTAATTAATGCATATAACTCATCCTTCCTCTATAAATAGGGCTACATTGTTAGAAGAGGGGGAGAGGCCAAAACTCTATAAACAGAAACTCTTACATTAATAAAATCTCCACCGTGGACGTAGGGTCTGGTGCCGCCTGGATTTAGCTAAATCATGTTAAACTCATAGTCTCTCCATCCCTTCTTCCCCTCGGCCCGTCTTCTTCTATACTTCGGAAGCAACATTGGATCCCCGAACTCTTCTCCGTTGGCTAAAGTTTGGGTCTCCCGCACGAACCAAATTTCATCGTCAACATTTTGGCGCCGTCTATAGGGGCCATCTGCTCTCTGAAGTCTCCATTATAGCCTAACAATGGCTAGAGGAAGAACTACTCAAAGCTCAACCACTCCAGCCCTCCAACCACTGGACACTCCTATTGTGGGGGCTTACCAACAGTCTACTACTACTCATGAAACTCAAGAGGCATAAGTGTCTGATCAATCTCATCCGGTGCTCGAAAGCACTGTAAGAGAGCTGGAAGAAATCTTCAAAGCACTGGCATAGGCCTAAGCTCAGAGCACGCAGAGACAAGAACTTATAGCACAGCTCCAACAGCTTCATAAAGAGGCTCAAAATGAAACTCATGAAGATCATGATAGCTAGCAACTGGGGGGCTTCCAACAAGCAGGGCGCTCCATCCCTCAGTCTGAGACATATGATCAGACAATGGAGGAAGTCCTCTACAGGCTCAAACGACTAGAGGAGCATCCATAACCTCAAAACCATCAGCCTCGCCATGAGGAAAGCTCCTGGTTTTCTATAGAGATCGAGACACAGCCTCTCCCATAGAAACTTAAAGCACCTGCTATCCCGCTGTACGATGGGGACAGTGACCCGAGTGACCACCTGGATGCATTCAACACCCAAATGGACCTCCAGACTATCGATCTCCTAGTGAAGTGCCGCATCTTTCCTGCCACATTAGGGGCAACGCCTTGGACATGGTTGAGGTGCCTCTTGGCTTGCAACATCTACAGCTGGGAAGATTGTCAAAGGAAATTTGTTGACCAATACCGAGTGCTGAAGAGGCAACTTACACCTCCTTGCCACCTCACGATGATTTTCAAGTGCAAGGATGAGTTGCTTAAAGACTACATAGCCCGATTCAGGCATGAGGCCAACTTCATGGAGAATCCCTTAGAGGAAGGCATTTTAACGGCTATCTCAATGGGACTTCGCAAAGATGGCAAATTGTACAGGAGCCTCTGCAAGTCCCCCACTCAAAACCTCACCAAATTCTATGATCGGGCAACTAAACAATTAAGATGGGAAGAAACCTTCAGAACGGAGGTATCCAAGCATAAAGCGAGCCATAATGGTCCCACCATGAGCAAAAAGAGGGGTAGCAAGGGTCACAGTAACCCCACTCCTCATCTTAAGAAGAAGGTGAAGCCTCAGAGACTTGAAGGTCACTTCGAGAGCTATAGCATCCTGTCAGACACACAAGACAAGATCTTTGTCTCAGAAAGGCACAATGAGGACTTTGGCATGCCCAGGCCATTGAGGGCACTCATCAAGTCTAGAAACCAAAACAGATTTTTTGCCTATCATAATGAGGCTGGGCACACCACCTCAGACTGCCGGGCGCTAAAGGATGCCATAGAAGACCTCATCAGAAGAGGCCGACTGCAGAATTATGTGGTAAGACCATCAGGATAGCGCGCTCAGTAGGCTTAGCAAGTTGCCACCTAAGAGCCTAAGCCCTCCATCAGAACCATATTCTGATCCTATAGCATTCATTTGTCATCAATGGTGACCAACTATTTTAACTGTCGTATGATGAATCAATGTAAATTGCCGATTGGCCAAGCATTATATCGACAAAGAGTTCTTTACTCCATCATTGCTATCTTGCCATAGCGAACAATTTTTACCTTGCTACAACATTTCTGTGCAATCTTGCTATAATAAAAACAAAATCGAGGGTGAGACGGCCTTGAGCCTACCTCACAACGCCCGAGGGTGAGACGGCTTTGAGCCTACCTCGTGGCTTCAGAAATAAAATCAAGGGTGAGATAGCCTTGAGCCTACCTTGCAATGTCCAAGAGTGAGACGACCTTAAGCCTACCTTGTGGCTTCGAAAACAAAACTGAGGGTGAGACGGCCTTGAGCCTACCTTGTGGCTTCAAAAACAAAACCGAAGGTGAGATGGCCTTGAGCCTACCTCGTGGTTACGAAAACTCAAATAGTACTCAAGCAAATGATTTTTACCTTGCCACAACAAAATAAAACTTTGACAAACTAAAACCTAGCCATCAACCCACTACAGCACGAAGAAACTGAAACAAAACCATTGTAACTTTCACACGAATTTCCCGCAGCTTTCATGTGGATAAATTTCCCATAGCTCTCATGTGGATAGATTTCTCATGTCTCAAATGAGATTTCTCATGCACAGCTTGCATGTGACCCCTCTCTCACTCAGATCAGATTGAGTAGTCATGAGAATAAAGCACTGCCGATTGGCAAAAAGAGCATTTTATTAGTCATCAGAAGTTTACATACAGGGATGTGCGAAGCATCTGATTTCAGCACTTGAAAGAAAGAAGAAAAGCTCATACAGCAAAAAGACCTCATCCGGTGAGGCAAAATTACATCAAAAGAAGAAGTGCAGAAACAACGGCAGAAAGCTTGATGACTCGGTATAACCATTCCTGCAAGAAGGGCAGAAGGTCGGTCACCGAGCTCACGCCTGTGGGAAGGACAACTTCTATCCAAGCTGTTCCTACTTATTTCCCTTCGGTACGTCCCTCTAAGCTAGACCTAGAGCAAATAAAAAAGTCATAGGAGTCGGCTGGCCAGGTAGCAACACCACAAGTGATAGTCAGAGGAGGTGGCCTGAAGTTAGCACAAGATCTCCCAGGAGCCTGCCAGGCGGATCCTACGATGGAGCCATGTGCAACGGGCTATCCATGTCTCCCAACACTCTACAACAGGCCATCCATGTCTCAACAAGCTTCGTCGAAAGCCAAGACACCAGAACTCAAAGGACTCTTTAGTCTCTTGCATTGAACTGTTCTGAGGAGAAAAGGAATAATGCCCAAGGCTATAAAAAGACCTGCTCGACCCTTTGAAGAATCCAGAAGGTGTCTGTCCTGATCTTCATCCAATAACCCAAAACCAGTGACAATGCCACACCAACGGCCAAAAATGGCAAATAGGAGAAAGCATGGCCTAGAGCAGAATGGAAAGACATCTGACATGACACTTTGATCAAGGAAGGATACTGGCTGAAGATACGAATCAAGCCTTGAAAACATACAACTCCTGATCTGTAAAGCAAACTGAGAGTTGGGGGGCTTATGTTATATACAAAAAGTGACCTCGAGAGCTCAAAGCCTTGGGCACGCCAAAGGCGCTCAGCAAGCTTCACTTCACCCATCAGAAAGCGGCATAACGAAGTTGTCTTGGCACCATCCCACGAAGCAAGCCCTTGCCTCGCGAGGCAGTAACTCAGCGATCCAGTGAGAAGGTCACAAGACTCGTTAGCCAAGCAGCCAAGCACCCTTTTCATGCCCGCTACCTCACTACAGCGGCCCTCATGATGCCCTTGAGACAGGAATTCCCACTCGGGATGGCCAACTCTTCACTTGGCAAAGCAGCATTAAGCAGCGGATGCTGATAGGCTCATTTTATAGCCGACCAAGGAGGGGCCCACCTCGTAGCCTTCAATCTGCGGTAGCCGAATTGTAGTCTTTTTATTGTCTTTTCCATTTATAGCTTGATGTAACACAACTGTAGCTTGTAATTAATGCATATAACTCCTCCTTCCTCTATAAATAGGGCTGCATTGTTAGAAGAAGAGGGAGGCTAAAACTCTGTAAATAGAAACTCTTACATTAATAAAATCTCTGCCATGGACGTAGGGTCTGATGCCGCCCAGATGTAGCTGAATCATGTTAAACTTGCCATCCCTCCATCCCTTCTTCCCTTTGACCCATCTTCTTTTGTACTTCAAAAGTAGCATTGGATCCTTGGACTCTTCTCCATTGGCTAAAGTATAGGTCTCCTGCACGAACCAAATTTCACCGTCAACACAAATCATCAAGTAAAGTCCTAGTAACTAAGTAATTCACCAAATTAGCATACCAAGGAACATTACCTTGCAGATTGAAAAGCTACTCATCAGAGAAAGAATTATGTAGTTGCAATGGATCCTCTTTTCATATCAACTTGCTCTAATGACCTACCATAAGGTTTTTAGCTCTTTTTTTGTCCTTAATTTGAAGATCAAACTCTTGTAGCAACAAAATCCATCTGATAAGTCTTGGCTTTGCATCTTTTTTGGAGAGCAAATACTTTAAAGTTGAATGGTTAGAAAAGACAATAACCTTAGACCCAAGTAGATAAGAATGAAATTTATCTAAAGCAAACACTAGAGCCAAAAGTTCATTTTTTTTTATTTTGGAGCAATTATGTTTGGTTGGATCAAGAGTCCTAGAAGCATAATGAATCACATGAGGTTGCTTATTAACCCCTTGACCTAAAATCACTCTTAAAGCATAATTACTTGCATCACATATTATCTCTAATGGCAATTCCAAATTGGGAGGCTGAATGATGGGAGTAGATGTTAATATAGCCTTAAACTTGTTAAAAGGCTTCTTACATGCTTAGGTAACTCAAATGGAACCTTGTTTTGTAATAGTTTGGACAAGGGTAATGCTATCTTGGAGAAATCCTTGACAAACCTACGATAAAAACTTGCATAGCCAAGAAAGGAATACACTTCCAACACACATGTGGGATAGGGTAAACTCAAGATCAAATTAATTTTTACCTTATTAACCTCTACTTGACATCACATGTCCTAAAACTACCCCTTGCTTAACCATTAAATGACATTTCTCAAAATTTAGAACAAGGTCCATCTCTATGCAAAGCCTAATCACATGGGTCAAGTTCTCCAAACATACATCAAATGAATCATCATATATAGTAAAATCATCCATGAAAATGTCTATGCAATGCTTTATAAAATTTGAAAAA
The DNA here is from genome assembly GCA_026873985.1 of Saraca asoca. Classification (NCBI taxonomy): domain Eukaryota; kingdom Viridiplantae; phylum Streptophyta; class Magnoliopsida; order Fabales; family Fabaceae; genus Saraca; species Saraca asoca. The sequence goes on from JANHAO010000023.1 coordinate 28,468, forward strand.
ATACTTACCATGCACTTTTGAAAAGTGGTAGTGCATTGCAAAGTCCAAAAGGCATTCTCTTGTAGGCAAATGTTCCGAAAGGACAAGTGAAGGTGGTCTTCTCTTGGTCCCCTGGTGCAATCACAATCTGGAAGTATCTTATGTGCCTAGCAAGGAAGCAATAATAGGATTTGCTAGCCAACCACTCAAGCATCTAATTAATGAAGGGTAGAGGGTAGTGGTTTTTTCTAGTTGATATGTTTAACTTGTGGTAATCAATGTACATAAACATGACAAAAGATTAAGTATATAAAATGTGTATAAATTGTGTTTATTGTTACTGTATGAAGTAACACGACCTATTTCATGACTAAAATCATAATAATTAACAAAAACTATGTTAATTAAAAGAAAATATGATCAGCTACAAAAACAACAAATGAAAAAAGAAATCATGATAAAAATATAATTAAGTAGATTGAAGTAAATCACAAATGGAAAAATTAATAAAATTATTCAAGTGTTGATAAAAATCTGGTTTCCATATTTTGTAAAAAGATAAAAACTTTTATAAACTTATGTGTACCATAACTAATAGTAAAATAATCCATATTTATGGATTAAATAGTAATTCATAAACCATCTAATTATACATATGATTAAATTTCAAATATGTATAAGATGCATCTATATGTAGAGCTTGAAATATTAAGTCCAAACAAATAACACCCTTAAAAATGTGGTCTATGTATTCATTTGTCATATGGTATGTTCCACCATGAAACCACAAGGGATCTCAGAAGAGGAAATCAAGTTGCAAGCTTTTCCCTTCTTACTGGCAGATTTAGCCAAAGATTGGCTTTATTGCCTTAATTTAGGCCACATCTATTCATGGCATGAGATGAAAAACTCTTCTTGAAAAAAATACTTCCTTGCTTCTTGAGTTATAAACATATGAAAAGAGATATGTGGCATCTGACAATATAATGGAGAGACTCTATATGAGCACTAACAGTGTTTCAGGAAAATTTATGCAAGTTGCCTATACCATCAAATAAGTAACCAACTCCTGATCTTATACTTCTATGAGGGAATAATGCTAATGGATAGGTGTATGATAAATGCTACAAGTGGACGAGCATTAGTTGATAAGACTCCAGTGGCTGCATAGAACCTGATTGTTAACCTGGCAACTAACTCACAACAATTTGGAACCAAAATGGATCACATGCCAAAAAAGGTTAATGAGGTAAATACATCTAGCATTAAGAGTCAACTATTTGATTTAACCTCTACAACTCATCAATTAGCTATAGGATAGATGCAAGCAGCCAAGGTGTGTAGAATTTGCTCACTATCTGGACACAATACTAATGTGTGTCTAACATTACAAGAAGAAATACTAGTCTAGCAAATTCATGTAGTAGGAGGATTCCCAAGGTAACATTAAAGGCAATATGATTCATATTCTAACTCATACAACCTTAGTTGGAGGAACCATCCAAACTTGAGGTATGGCAACCAAACTGGCCAAACTTGATATTAGCCTTCATTTTAAGCTAGACATCAAGCATACTATTATAGGTGAATTTTGACCTCACAAAGATGAGTAGAAGATAAGTCCAAAAGGGCCTACTCGAGGACATTAGGTTGCGATGTGTGGATTTGGTAGCTGACTCTATGTGAGCTCATTGTGATTCGACCGAGCTCAACATCACAAAGGTAGGCAGTGATCCCTAGGACCTGGTTCATGAGTGCGATCTCCAGCTAGAAACTTTTTGAACGGGAGACAAGTTTATCTCACACCTGGCAGACAATGGTCCCACTCACAGAAGATAATCTGTAGGAGCCGAATTGAAGGATATGCTTTGTCTTGTATGTACACTGCATGATGTAACATATCTATAACTCGTAAAATTACTATTGTAGCCTCCTTTCCTCTATGAAAAAGGAGAAGGAGATCATTATAAAAGAGAAAAAAAAGCTCAATTTGTTATACTGAAGCTCAATAGAAATTTACTTTAAAGTAATAAATGTTACCGTGGACGTAGGGTCTGGTACTACCTAGATTTGGCTGAACCACGTTAAAAGCTTTATTTTGTCTACTACTTCTCTTCCTTCTCCTTGTCTTCTATCTTATATTTGCTGTGTTGATGACCAAATTACAATTTGAGTCCCAAAAGAACCTCTTCTATTGGCTGGATTCTAGCAGAACCAAAATCCACCATCAACATTTTGACACCATCTGTGGGGACTCATCTATTTTCTAGTCTGCTTTCTGTTACAATGGCAAAAGGAAGAGCTATCAGAGCTTCGAATGCATTGGCAAACCCTCCAAAAGGTCATGTGTCCACAATGGACTTCTCCACCACTCTTGTCATGGGTGTTACTTTTGGCTTGGCCCTGGCTAGCTCTTTCCAACTTGTCACCATCACTAATAGAACTGATGGAACGCAAGCCTAGCTTCAATGTCAAGAGAAATTAGAGAATATGATGGGAGAGTTGATTAGGGCAGTTGTAATGCTAGTGTAAGCATAAGGTGTGCAAAGACAAACTGAGGGCCCGACACCCGGGGATGTTCACCAACAACAAGTTGGATGTTTGGGCAAAACCAATTGAGATAATTCCCCAGTTCATCGTTCATAAGAGTAATCTCCAAATAGTGACTCTTGCAACCATGAGGATCAAAGGGTCCAGCAATCCTCTAGTCAACAGTCTGGAGCATGAAACCCGTTGCTAGAAGAATTGTATCAAAAGATGAATCAGTTGGGAGATCATATTTGAGCTTCTAATAATCGAGCTCATTATGAGAATAGGTCACCATTCTCCATAGAGATTGAGGCTCAACCCCTCCCTCTCAAACTTAAAGTCCTCGCTATTCCTCTGTACAATGGGGACACTATCCTTATAATCACCTGGATGCATTCAACATTTAGATGGATTTGCAAATAGTTGATTCTCTAGTTAAGTGCTGGGTTTTCCCCACCACATTAGGGGGTGTGCCTCGGACCTAGTTTAGAAGCCTTCTAGTTTGCTTGATATACAACTGGGAATAGTGCCAACAGAAATTCATTAGCCAATACCGAGCGTTAAAGAGACAGCTCGTGCCCCTACCACCTTGTGATGATCTTTTAGCGTAAGCATGAATTGCTGAAAGATTATATTGCCAGATTCAGACTCAAAGCTAATTCAGTGGAGAATCCATATGAGGAAACCATGTTGGCCACGATCTCCGTGGGACTCCATAAAGATGGAAAGTAGTACAAGAGTCTGTACAAGACCCTGGTTAAAGACTTAACTGAGTTTTATAAGCAAGCTTCCTAGCAAATCAACTGGGAAGAAACCTTTAGCTTGGGAAAGTCTGAAACAAAGTATGAAGAGGACAACTCCACTCAAAGTAAGAAGAGGGGCAATGTGGATCAAGGTGACCACGCTGATGCATATACTGCAAAGAAGTCCCATAGGCCCAAAAGTGAGTGAGCTCAGCCCCAGCTCATCATGAGTAGTACAGTGTCTTGTCAGACTCTTAGAATAGAATTTTTGCTATAGAGAGAGAAAAGGAGGACTTTGGGTGACCTACTCCTGTACAGATCCCTTATAGGTAGAGAAAAAAATAAGAGTTTTGCGCCTATCATAACGAGGTCGGGCATGTTACCTCGAATTGTTGGGAACTCAAGGATGCCATTGAGGACTTGATTAAGAAAGTATGTGGTGTAACCTTCAGGCCAGCGATTTGAACATTCCCAACAGGACCCTGGCAAGAAAAAGCCCATGCAATAAGAACCATTTTTGATGTATTTGTGAAAAGTTAATGAAAGTGCCTTGACTTCCTGTATTGATTTCTGAGTAAGACTCTTAACAAAAATAGTGACGAAAGTAAGTCATCCTTGATTCTAGTAGGATTAGCTACTTATGAGGCTGTATAAATATCTAAGGCACAGCTCTCATGCGACCTTGTTCTATTGCTAGCTTTTAAGCTGAGGCCCCTCAAAGTTCATTCTGGAGACGAATTGATGAATTGCCAGCCTTTAAGCTGAGGCCCTTTAAAGCTCATTATGGAGATGAATTGATGAATTGCCAGCTTTTAAGTTAAGGCCCCTCGGAGCTCATTTCAGAGATGAATTGATGAATTGCTAGCTTTTAAGTTGAGGCCCCCTGGAGCTCATTCTAGAGATGAATTGATGAATTGCCAGCTTTTAAGCTAAGGCCCTGCAAAACTTATTCCGGAGATGAATTATCAAATCGCCAGCTTTCAAGCTGAGGTGCTGGGGCTTATCTTGAAAATTATTGCCAATTTTTAAGCTAAGGCACTAGGGCTCATCCTAAAAATTATTGCTAGCTTTCAAGTTGAGGCACCAGGGCTTATCCCAAAAATTATTGCCAACTTTTGAGTTGAGGTGCCGGGGCTCATCTTGGAAATTATTGCTAACTTTTAACCTGAGGTGCTGGGTCTTAACTCAGAAATTATTACTAGCTTTAGAGGTGAGGCACTGGGGCTCATCTCGAAAATTATTGTTAGCTTTTGAGCTGAGGCACTGGGGCTCATCACGAAAAGTCTTTATCCAACTGTGACCCTCGATCTAGTTGAGGCATAGAGACGCTAAAAGTAAACTCATTTTATAGGTAACTAAGTTGCCTTAGCTCACAAATCACAGCTTTTATGTGACCTAATGTTCACAGCTTTCATGCAACCTAAAACGTTCGTGGCTTTCACGTGATCCATTCATATATTGGTTATCATTCAAGATCCTTTAACATGCAAAATCATTGTTTAGGTAGCATGAACGATTGGTCACTTGAATGTTTCATTTTATCATGTCTTGCTGAATTTCATATTATCATATGTACAAAGAATATTTTGAAGAGTAATGCACAAAAATGACAAAGAAAAGGTTTATTTATAAAAGCCTTAACGAGGTGCATTTACACAAGGAAATCAAAATACAAGTTAATCTACCCTACATACTGGAAGAAAGATTGGCACCCTAGGGAAGGGCCCTAATTTGTAGAAGGGTCGACGAATGTGTTTAATTTCAACTCTTTCCTTGCTACCCTCCTTGGCTCAGAATTCCTTTCTAGCTCTCTACCCAGCTCAGCAGACTTAGGGAAAATCGACTGGAATAGTTGGAAAGGTTCATCCTCCCAGCGTCATTGGGAGGAAATAATCCGAGATCTATAAAAGATCTTTCCTTGTCCTCAAGGAAGGATTGCCTTCAAAGGCTTCTATGCAGTAGAGCATGCACACCTCATCGGAAAGATAGAATGTCGGAGGTATAGGGGACTTGTTTGAAGTTCCTATCTAATTTCTCTATAAAGGAGGAAGAAAGGCTTCCTTTGTCTTAAATAAGAGTAGTTTTAGTCTCATTGAAGAGTCCGAGAGAACTCCCAATCACTTTCATTAATTTCCTTAGAAGAAAAGGAGGCGGGTGTGTCAACGGACATGGGACATATACAATGGAAAGAATGGTCTGGAATATATCAAATGAAAGGCTAATTGAGAACCTTGACTGCACAATGATCTATGAAGAAGGTCCTTTACTAGCAAAGACTGTTCAACTCCCAGCCTGTGAAGCGAGCTAAGAGTTGGGGGGCTTATGTTATAGGTGAATTTTGACCTCACAAAACTGAGTATAAGATAAGTTTGAAAGGACCTGCTTGGGGATGCTAGGCCATGATGTGCAGATTCGGCAACTGACTTCGCATGAGCTCGTTGTGATTCGACTGAGCTTAACCTTGCAGAGGTAGGTAGCGATCCCTAGGACCTGGTTTGCGAAGCGCAATTTCCAGCCAGAAACTTGCTAAACAGGAGACAAGTTTATGTCACACCCATCTGACAAGTGTCCCACCCGTAGAAGATAATCTGCAAGAGTTAAATTGAAGGATGCGCTTTGTCTTGTATGTACATTGCATGATGTAACATATTTATAACTTGTAAAATTACCATTATAGCCTCCTTTTCTCTATAAAAAGGGAGAAGGAGATCATTGTAAAAGAGAAAGAAAAGCTCAATTTGCTATACTAAAGCTCTATAGAAATTTACTCTGAAGTAATTAACGTTACTGTGGACATAGAGTCCGGTACTGCCTAGATTTGGTGGAACCATGTTAATAGCTTTATGTTCTTTGCTGCTTCTCTTCCTTTTCCTTGTCTTCTATCTCATATTTGCTATGTTAATGACCAGATTGTAGTTTGAGTCCTAAAAGAACCTTTTCTATTGGTTGGATTTTGACAGAACCAAAATCCACCGTCAACACATACCAAGCTCCAAATTCAAGCAAATCATTTGAAGACACTATCCACACTTTGAACAATAATACATTGCAATTCCAACAAGAAGCAAAAGCTAGCATTCATAACCTGGAGACACACAAAAGTGTAGGGAAAAATGTCTCTGTTATTTTTTAGAGAAAATTACATAAAAAATCCCAGGATCCATGTACTTTTACAATTCCATGTGTCATTGGTAAGATTTATATTGAACATGCCATGTTAGATTTAGGTGCATCCATAAATGTAAAGCCATATTCTATCTATATATTTTGAATTTGAGTCCTTTAAAAGAAACTAGAGTGATTATATAGTTGGCAAATTGATTTAATGCATACTTAAAGGGGTAGTTGAAGATGTTTTGGTATAGGTTAATAATTTCATCTTTCCTGCTGATTTTTACATTCTAAACATCGAGGATGATAATTTGCCAAATCCAACACTAATCATTTTGGGAAGGCTTTTTCTTAAAACAATTAGAACAAAAATTGATACCCATGATAGTTCACTCATTATGGAATATGATAGAGGGACCATAAAATTTAAGGGCTTGATGTAGATTGAATAATTAATGGAGATAAGTTCTAAATTGAAAGAGAAGATAATAGTGTTGTAGTCTTTAAGGCTACAAGCACCAGTTTCAAATTAAAATTAGATTGAGGAAAGCTACCCTATCAAGCCAACAACATTAAACAAAGGCACTACTTGGGAGCTAACTTAAGAGTGGCTAACAAGCCACCATTAGATTTGCCCTATTACCTTATCTCTTTTATTTTATATATCCATGATTTGTTAATAAGTTTTTACCTTACATTAGTAACAATGTAGAATTTAAGTGAGGGGGGGGGGAGAGGATTTTAGGATTTTTGTTAATTGTTTGCCTTTTTTCAAAAAAAAAAAATGCTTTGTTCATGTAGGTGTTTTTCAATTTCGGGCTTGTTTATAAAATGAGTAGGAATCAATAGAATTTAAAGGTTACATAGCATGATTGAACAAACTTACTTGTTTCTTGAAATTGATTAGTAAAGTAATGGATTTTGGAATGATAATGGATTGAATTTGGTATACTTTTTAACTTGTGAGAGTTTGAGTCTATAGATTGAACATTGATAACAATTTCTTCTTGTTTTTGTGTATGATATTCTTCCTTGGATTTGTTGCTTTAGAACTTGCCTTGAGTCTTTTTGAGATTACAATTGACATATGCACACGTGAATTTGATTATGGCCATCTTTGAATGAACTAGACTAGCCTAAATAGCCAATACCATAATTCACCATTGATGAGCCCTTTTGAGCTTAATTGACTTTTTCATATTGTGTAACCTATTAACAAACCCTTAATATCTTTACTTAACCTTAGGGACTGGTAGAGCATTTGAGTTATTAATGGAGTGAACTCCTGAGCAAGTGTAGAGCATATTAATTATATGGTGAAAAGGAAAATGTCATCATTAAAATAGTTGAGAAAAGGAAAGAATTTTTTTGAATGATATGGCTACTTAAAAAAAAAAAGAAAAAGAAATTTCATGTGTTTTTGTTTCATGTTATGAAAAAAAAAAAAGAGAAGTTGATAAATGCTTAAAAATTGTGATGAAGGACTTTGGATCTTAATTGCCCTGTTTGTCTAAATTTATGTTTTAAGGCATATTTAGTTTCTTTGGTTTTATACTCTTATATCTATATCATTCTTTACCTATTTTCTTGACCCCATTACAACCTTGAAAAAGTCTTTTTGATTTGTTTTGTGCATGTGATTTTGATTAGTGGAGATTAGATGATAAGCAAGCTTATGGCAGTTCTTTTTTATAGGATGCATTTGAGTGAAACACTTAGCCTAAACATTGAAAGAATTAGAGAGTTATCCTATGACGTGTACCAACTTGATTTACCTTTTTTTTGAATGAAATTGTTGTACTAATTACTTTTGAGTTTTGAATTTGTATGAATGTTGATTCATGATGTGTTATGACTTCTGAAAATTTTAGTTATTTTATTTCTCATGGTTTTGCAATCTTAACATTGTTAATTAGTTACTGTTTAATTTTATTTTTGAGTCAAATTTTGTTTTTTTCTCAAGGGGATGCAAAAGTTAAGTGTGGGGAGAGTTTGATGAGTACAATATTTATATATTTTGTTTCTTCTACATTGATTTTTTTTTCAAGTTTATATGCAAAATAGAGTTACTTATGTACTATTTTAGTCTTTTGACATTGTTACATACTTTTAGCTATATCTAGAGTTTTGGACCTTTGTTTAAAATGATTCTTATATCATTTGAAATTTGAGATAAAGGCCTACAATTGTTATGAAAAGTTCCAAGTCTGGTTTTGAAGTTTAGTAGTTCAAAATTATGTTAGAAGTTGAAGTGGGATGTTAATCTTGTTAAAGCCTGGTCTTGTAATAGTATTTTAATGTTATCTATTGCTACAAACCTCTAATCAGTGTAGATCCAAGGCTATTATAAATCTAAGATCCATATCTACAACTTTCATGGAAAGCTCAAAGTAAAACCATGTCTTTTTAAATGAAATTAATGTTGTAGAATTTGATATGGGTTGGATTACTATGGACCTATTCAGTTTGTGGCCCACAACCTAAGTTGGAAATCTCTAATTTAAGCAAGACCTAGTCTATGGGAATGCTAAAGAGTAGGGTTACAACTTTTTGGAAAAGATCACAGTCTAACTTTACCTTTTTCTAGTTTAAATCAACAACCAAAACCATAAAAAAGAACTAGATCAATCAAAATTCCAACTGAATCAGGTTTATTTGAAGATCATTCCAAATCATGAAGGGTTGATCCCCTCTATTTTTGTATATAAATAAGTAGCTACTCCTAGAATACAAATAATTTTCTCTTAGTTCTTTTATTCTTCTTCTAATTTTATTTACATTACTATGAATTACTAAATTCATCTTTCAATTCAAGAGAATTCCATTTTCAATTTATTATAGTGTGAAACTTGATTTGGTTTTGAATTATTCTTGATTCATTTATCTATTTTTTTCTATTTTATTTGATTTATGAATGCATAAGATGATTTTCTATTAGGGTGGGTTCATTAGTTAATTATCTGTTGTAATTACACTTAAGTAATTGGTATGATTGTTTGATATAGGTAGTGATTAGGTGCTAATGATTATGATCCCAGCTTTCATTTAGTGCCTAAGGAAAAATGTGGGATGGATTAAATGATTTGCACTAGTGTATAATTATGATCTAGTCTTACCCTCTTCTTGTTCATAATGCTATTATTAATTTGACTAGGAGTGCATGATACTGAATAAGTTAATAATAAGATTTAATTTGGATGTTAGGGTTGAATTAATGAAATTAGAGAAGAAAGATAAGGATTATTCTAGTGTGTAGGTAATTCTTGACTAAATAATCAATAAAAGAATAATATTTAGGTTTCAATGATCACTTTATAAATTGAATATATGAATATCTCTTGAATTGGATTTTTCCCAATTTAACTCTTTCTTATAATTTACATTCCATTTTTATTTTATATTTCAAATTTAAATTCAGGCCCACTTCTTATTTAATTATGGATTAAAAAAATAAATTTGATTACCACAATTTATACATATTTGATATCCTTTTATATGTAGTCTTTTATCATATTTATGTGCTTAATTGGATATCTAAAATTAGTTTTGTGATTTGCTCAATTTTCGTGCTTAATTGTATTTATTTAGTTAATTTATCCTATTTCAGACTATTTTAGGTTTTTGGGAATATCTTAAGTTCTAGACCTTGGGTGATTCTTTTGTCATTAAAAAGCTAAGGGAAAGATCTAAAAATGTCAAGAAGAGTCCCCAGCCTAGTTCAGCTATTTTGGAAGTCAAATAAAGCCCATAAGTTGGAACAAAGTGCTGACTTATGACTCAGAACTAGTTTCAGTATTTTTTTCATAAGTGGACATGCAAGAGCTAAGTGTGGAGGAATTTGATGAACACAATATATATATATATATATGTATATATATATTATAATCATTTATGCTTAGTCTTTGGTTATATTTATGTGCTTAATTAGATACTTGAAATTAGTTTTATGATTTGCTTAGTTTTTATGTTTAATTGCATTTATTTAGTAAATTTATCTTGTTTCAGATTTTTGAGCATATTTTGAGTTTTGGATCTCATTTTTGTGTGATTCTTATGTCATTGAAAGCTAAGAGAAAGATCTAAAAATATCATGAAGAGTCCTCAGCCCATTTCAACTATTTTGGAAGTCAAATAAAGCCCACAACCTGGAATAGAGTATTGACCTATGACCTAGAACAAGTTTTGGTATTTTCATCATTATAGAGTGTAGCCTATCATTTTGGTACAAAATTAAGCCCATGGGATAGCTAAGATCCATACCAACAACTTTTATGAAGGGCTTGAGGTTAAACTACACTATTTTGAATTAGTTTTATGGTTACGGACTTATGTGTTTAATTCTATTATGGGTTGGACTACTCTAGAAAGTTATCTTGATTTTTAGCCCATAACTTGAGCTAGGAATTGAAAGCCATTAGAATCTTAAGAGACAAGGTTATAATTCATATGCAGAGAGCCACATCATATTAAGCCTCTTTCCAACCCTAATTACTAACCCAATGAAAAGGCAGTGGAGTGAGCATATAAATAGCTAACTGAACCATAATTGTAAAATATTTTAGATCATTTTTTGCATTGTCTCTAATTTTGGGAGGAGAGGAGTTTTTCTAGGGCAAGACTCTAGCCTTAATTAGATTTTCTCTTTCTTTTTTATTTCTCTTTTTATTTTTATAGTAATTTGTGAGCAAACCTTTAACTCAATCTAAAGGAATTTTTGCACTAATTTATTTTGTTGATTGTGAGACTTGCTCTTAATTCCATTTTATTCCTAATTTGATTATCTTGATTCTTTGATCCTACTACTTATAATTTCTATGGATGATTGATTAAGATGGCCAATTAATTAGTTATTCATTGTGATTTAATGCTAGCTAAATTTTCATATAAGCAATTTTGTTGTTTGTGGCTGTTTAGTTGTGAGGTAGCAATAGGGTGCTGATTTGCTATTGGAGTTGATCAATTCTCCTAAAGAAATAAGGGCAATTAGTTGGGTTATTGCTGGGGTAATTCAATTAATTAGACTTAGTGTTTTTAGAACTTAATGTTATTGATAAATTGGTTAGCATGCTGGGCTTTGACTAATTTAGCAATAAGAGTTAATTGGGTGTTGGGCTTGATTGACTAGTTTTGGAGGAAATTAATGAGGATTAATTAGGTGCTAGACTTGATTAATTTCTTGGCTTAGCAATTAAATTAGGAATGAAACAATAATATCAAGGATTAGTTACTGAAGTAGTTACAAGAATCCCTTGGATTTAGCTTTTCCCTTTTTGATTATTTACTTTTATTTTGTTATACATTTAATATGTTTGTTTTAATTCTTGTTCTAATTAGATATCCAAACCCCCCATTTTCTCACTATAAATAAATAGAAGTGATTCTCCAATCTATGGAATCAACTTGAACTTATCCTAGCTAGTAATTAAGGTAATTTAGCATTATTTTTGGCTGGTCTCAACAACTGTCAAATTTTGGTCCCATTGCCAAGGACTGGCTAATTGATTTCTATGTGTTTCCAATTGTATATAACATTAGGATACTAGGCCTTAATTTCATTCATTTTCCTTGTTGTCACCCTTCTTTTCGTGTATATTTTTTTCTATTTCTGGGTGCTAGTAGGGTGAATAGTGTAAAAGTTGATTATGAAATTTTGAGTTGAAATTTGATAGGGCATCTATTTCAGTATTTTGAGCTAGATTCAAAAGGCTTGGACCCTACCATTTTTAGCCAATTCTATCACTATGATTTATCAAAATTTTAGTATTTTTTGAGTTATTTTACAAATTTTCCATTTTAGTTCTTTTGGTTTTTGGTTTCCTTTTGAACCTTTTTATGCATCACTTGATCCTCTCATTATTTTGAGCTAACATATGATCCTAAAATTGAAAGAACTTTACAAAATTTGAAAAGAGAACTTGCAGCAGCTTTAGCACCTTCTACCCCTAGTTTAGATGTCCTAGTGAACCTAACCTTTAAAACTTCATCTTTTTATTCAAGCTTGGCAAATATGGCATTTAGCCAAAAAACCTTGAAAGAGTTGGCTACTCTAAACCTTAACCAGTAGCCCTTGTGTATAAATTATCTTGAAATTAAAGCTACCTTTAAGTTGATGTCTGGTCTGGTTCATTTGTTGCCTACATTTCATGGTTTGGTTAGAGAAGATCCTCACAAGTACTTAAAAGAGTTTCATGTGTTCTATTCAACCATGAAGCCTTAGGGAATTTCATAAGAGTAGATCATACTGATTCCTTTCTCCTTTGCTGATTTAACTAAAGATTGGCTTTATTACCTTCTTCTTAACTCCATTAATACCTAACCTGAGATGACCAAGTTCTTTCTTGAGAGATGCTTCCCTACCTCCGAAGTTATTAACATTAGAAAATAAATTTGTAGCATCAAACAACTTGGTGGGGAAACTTTATATAAGTATTGGGAGAGATTCAGGAGGCTATGTGCAAGCTTTCCATATAATCAGATTGGTGACCAACTCTTAATTTAGTATTTTTATGAAGGCCTTCTACCTATGGACAAAAGTATGAAAGATGCTATAAGTGAAACAGCTTTAATAGACAAGACACTTGATGCTCTAAGGATGCTGATTTTCAACATGGTTGAAATTCTCAATAGTTTTGTAGCAAAATAAATTATGCAATTAAAATGGTACATGAGGTCCACACATCCAATCTAGAAAGACAAATAATAGACCTCACCTTAATGGTTCAGCAATTATAGTTATACCAGGCCATAAGACAACTATCAGGAGCATCAAAGTGTGGAATTTGCTTAGTCCTTGGATATTACACTGAAACATGTCCAAGCTTCCTAGAGACTGACCCCTTCCAATAAGTACATGCAATGGGGAAAAGATTTCCAAACCAAACCCAGTAGGTATACAATCCATATTTCAACACATACAACCCTAGTTGGAAAGACTATCCCAATCTAAGATATGGAAATCAGGCTAGGTAGTAGACTTCATTATAGTAAAATTCATTTTAGCAAATGCAACCATACTAGACCCTACAGCCACACCAGATGCAATAGAATTAGACTTTGTAGAATTAAACTAGGATTCATCTTCCATCAAAGCATTAGGAAATTTGATCAAGGACATGGTTCAGAATAACCTGTAGTTTTAGTAAGAAATTAGAGGAAAAATTCAACAAATCAAGTAGGACATTAGCACCATCAATACCAAACTTCAAACTATAGAAACCATAATAACTTGCTTAGAAAACTCAAGCTACAAGAAGATTATGCTCCTAGATAGTCCTGAACCCTGAAGAGAATGTTAATGCAATATTGTTGAGGTGTGGTAAAGAAGTGGAGAGTAGAGTTGAGCAACCAGTTTCAATGAAGCAAAAAAACATTTGAGAGCATAATGAGGCAGAACCTGTTGAAGATAAATATGGTTCTCAACTAGCTTTAGTATTTCTCCCCCTTCTCCCTCCCTTCCCTAGCAAATTGGAAAAAGAAAACCAAAGAAGAACAAGAGAGAAGCATCCTGGAAAATTTAAGGAAAGTAGAAGTAAACATACCCTTACTAGATGTGATTAAATAAATTCCTAGGCATGCAAAGTTTCTTAAGAAGCTATGCATAACTAGAACGAAATTGAAAGACAATGAGAAGACAATCATTAGGGAGACAATATCTGTGGTCATCTAAAGAAAAATACTTAAAAATGCAAGGATCTAGGTTCCTTCACTATCCTATGTTCCATTGGTTAGGACCATTCTACACATACCATATTAGACTTATGTGCATCCATAATTGTCATGCCTTATTTTGTTTATGCATCTTTAAATTTAGGACCATTAAGAAGAACAGATGTTGTGATTTAATTAGCAAATGGGTATAATGTGATTCCTATAAGATTGCTTGAGTATGTGTTAGTGCGGGTGAATGCTTTCATTTTCCTTATAGATTTTTATATTTTGAAAATGCCTGATGATCCTTTAACCAACACTTTAGCTCTTATCATTTTAGGTAGACCTTTTATGAAAACATCTAAAACAAAAATAGATGTGAATGCTGGTTCTCTCACTATGAAGTTTAATGGTGATACTTTGCAGTATAAGATCTTTGATGATGCTAAGTAATATCCTATGGATGATTATTCAGTGTGTTTTGTTGATGTTGTTGATGACCATGTAATGTAGGACGTTGATGTTCCTAATTACATTTTCATAGGACAACTTGATGTTGAAAGTGAGACACTTGAAGATGGATTTTGGAATTCATGGGTGATAGGTAAATTTTATGGTGGTAAGAGTTCATGATCCTGGTTGAAAACCTAATAGATCGTCTAGCCAATGATGTTAAATAAGCACATTTCTTAGGAGGCAACCTAAACATTTATTCTTTTTCCCTATGCCTTTCATTTTATATATTGATGATTTGTTGATAATTTTGTGCTTACATTGAGGACAATGTAAATATAAGTGTGGGGAAGGGAGATTTTAGATTTGCTTTATTTTTATTTTACTTTGTTTTGCTTTGATTATGTGAAAAAAAAATTTTGCTAAAAAAATATTTTGTTTTCCCTTGTTTTAGGTGACCTTGGGTAGGTTGCAATTGATTTTAATAGTTACATAACATGATTAAATAAATTGTATTGCCTCTTGATTCTTGAATTTGGTTAGCATTCTAATAAATTTGAAGGGTTTGTGGATTGATTTTGGTAGACATATAACCTATGAGATTTTCAGCCATTTTTTATCATCTTTATTAGGTTTCTCGTCATTCTTGTGTGTGATTTTCTTTCATGAAATTGTTGCTTTATAAATTGCTTTGAATCTTTTTGAGATTACATTGGCACAAGCATACATAAATATGATTAAGGCATTTTTTGATTGAGCCACTTTTACCCTTTTTAGCCTATTTTGCAATGTGCCTTTGTTAAGTCCCTTTGAAGCTAATTGACCTTTTTTTTGTTATGTAGCCCATTAGAAAGTTAAGCCTTGAATGTCTTTACCTTTTCCTAACCTTAGGAATTAGTAGAGCATTTTATTCATTAGTGGGATGGGTTCTTAAACAAGTGTAAGGGTGTGCTAAATGTTTGGTGAAAGGCAATTGTAATTCATTTTAATGGTCAAGAAAAGAAGAAAAAAAAAACAAATGGAAAAAAGATAAGAAAGAGCTCAATGCAATTCAAGAGAAAGAAAACAAGAAAAAAATGAATTTGAAAGAAAAAAGAAAATTTCCAAAATGAAAGAGCTCAAAATAAGAGAATGTGAAAATTTGAAGAAAAGGAAAGAGAACAAGTGAAGTGAAAAATGTTAAAGTTGTGATGTAGATTTTGATTTTTAATTGCTCCTTTACTTGTTTGGATCTATGCCACAATACTCTATTAATTTCTTTGAGTTTTGCACTTTCATATCCAATCATTCCTTTCCTCCCCTTTTCCCTTGGCCACATTATAACCTTTGTAAAGTCCTTTTGATTTGTGCTATGAATGTGATTTGAGTAGTGGAGATTTGTTAATAAGCAAGCTTATGGTAGCACATTTTTATGGAGTGAAATTGAGTGAAATACTTTCCCATCTTAAACACAAAGAGACTTACATGGAGAGCTTAATTTGTGATGGCCTACTTAGTTGATCAACTTGCCTTTTGAATAAAATTGCTTTAATAGTTGATTTTGAGTTTTGAGTTGTCAAGAATGTGGTTCACGAGAAGCGATGTTCCCTAAAATTTTTGTTATTTCCTTGCTTTTAGTTTTACATTCTTAACTTATTGAAAAATTATAGAGTTTGAGTCTTTGTTTTGAATCTAATTTAGTTTCCTTTTAGTGTCTTACCCGAGGACGTGTAAGAGCTAAGTGTAAGAGAATTTCATGAACACAACTTATACATATTTTATATTCCTTTATACTTAGTCTTTTGTCATGGTTATGTGCTTAGTTGGATACTTGAAATTGATTTTTTGGTTTGCTTAATTTTTATGCTTAATTGTATTTATTTAGTAAATTTACTCTATTTTAGATTTTTGGGTATATCTTGAGTTATAAACCTTAGTTTTGGGTGATTCTTATATCATTGGAAATTTAGGAGAAAGATCTAAAAAATGTCATGAAGAGTCTCCAGCCCAGTTCAGCTTTTTTGGAAGTCAAATAAAGCCCATAAGTTGGAACAGAGTGTGACTTGTGACCCATAATTTTATCATAAATGGAGTTTCACCCATCATTTTGATTTAAAATCAAGCCCATAGGGTATTTAAGATCCATAACTACAATTTCAAAAAGGGCTTAAGGTCAACCTACAGCATTTTGAATTAGTTTCATGATTGTGAACTGAAGTGTTTAATTCTATTATGGGTTAGACTATTCTAGAAATTTGTCTCAATTTTTAACCCATAACGTATGCTAGGAATTGATTTTTATATAGGGTCAAGGCCATTGGACTCCTAAGAGATAGGTCTACAATTCATATGAAAAGATTCACGTCCAATTAAGCCTCCTTCTAACCTTAATCAGCAACCCAATTAAGAGGCAGTTCAATGAGTGTATAAATAGCTAGCTAAGCCATAATTATAAGAACTTTTAGATCATTTCTTGTATTGTCTCTAAGTAAGACTTCGGCCCTAATTAGATTTTCTCTTTCCTTTTATTTCTCTTTTTATATTTATATTAATGTGTAACTAAACATTCATCTTAATCTAAGGGAATTTTTGCACTAATTCATTTGTTGATTATGAGACTTGCTCTTAATTCCAATTTATTCCTAATTTGATTATCTTGATTCTTTGATTTTACTGCTTATAATTGCTATGGATGATTAATTATGGTGGCCAATTAATTAGTTATTCATTGTGATTTAATGCTAGCTAAATTTCCATAGGCAGTTCCATTGCTTGTGGCTGTTTGGTTGTGAGGTAGCAATATGATGCTAACTTGCTACTAGGGTAGATCAATTCTCTAAGAGAATTAAGGGTTGTTAGTTGGGTTGTTGCTAAGATAATTCAATTAATTAGACTTTATTTTTTCACAACTTAATATTATTAATAAATCGGTTGAGGTGCTGGACTTTGATTGATTTAGCAATAAGAGTCAATTAGGCATTGGGATTGGTTAGCTAGTTTAGGAGGAAATTAAATAGGATTAATTAAGTTCTAGGCTTGATTAATTTCTTAGCTAAGTGGTCAAAGTTCGAATGAAATAATAGTGTCAAGGATTAGTCATTGAATTAGTTGCAAGAATCCTTTGGATTATGCTTTTCTCCATTTAATTTTCCTTTATTTTTGCTCTATTTTGTTATACATTTAATCTGTTTGTTTTAATTCTTATTTTAATTAAATATCCAGCCCCCATTTTCTCATTGTAAACACATCTTGGATTGTGCTTTTCTCCATTTGATTTTCTTTTATTTTTATTCTATTTATTATGCATTGAATATGTTTGTTTTAATTCTTATTCAAACTAGATATCTAGCCCCCATTTTCTCATTATAAACACATAGAAGTGAATCTCTGGTCTCTATGGAATCAACCTAGACTCACCCTAGATACTAGTTTAGATAGTTCAATATTATTTTTGGTTGGTCTCGACAGCCATCAAAATTAATAAACCAATCTCTAGGATTCAACCTAGACTCATCAATGCTATGAATTTAAGAGTTCAATAATTTATTTTTGGTGAATTTTTTAGCCATAAGCTACATAGTCTTTTAGACTTTTTCATTTTTAGTTGGAAAGAGTAGAAACCCAAACTATTAATCCTACTAGGTCCTATTAGTTTTGAATGTATTTATTGTATATGTTATTTTAGCTAGTATTTTTTTTTTCAATAATCATAATAAAATGGAAGGACTAAACTAAGACATAATCAAACCCAATTAAAAATAGTGAAGCCCTATGACTTGTGGCAAATTTTATGCTTCAATATAATAGCTAAAGAAATAATGTGTATTTCAATATTTCAGTGAGAATAAATTTGAAATCCAATGGGGCATTTTGAAAAATATACATAATGACATGAGAGATTTTAAGAAGGCCAATAGGGCACATGCCCTGACTGAAATACACATGGCTCTGCCATTGGAGGTGGGCAAAGAGATAACAAAGGAAATAAAAAATAAATCAATTTTGACACTTTAAATCACAGGCAGTGTTATAGGTGTATTTTAGTATTGCATGAAATGGGCTAGTAAAGGCCCAGCCATAGTAAGTCCAAATGAGAAAAGAACCAGACCACTCAAGAGCTAAGATTGCTCAAGAACATAGAACAAAGTAGAAGCCCCAGCTCGTCAAGGAATGAGCCCTGGCTTGCATAGCCAGTAATTTGCCTTGTGCGAGCTCACATCACTAAGTGTGAGCTTGCGAGTTTGATATCACAAACTAAAAGCTAGCAGTGACTCCGGATTAAGAGTCCCAACCCACAGTTGAAACATCTCGCAAAGTTGAGGGCTTATCAAGGGTAAACCTGAAGCAAATGACCTCTCAGACCAAGTTCATGGGGTCAGTCTGCAAGGAATAGCATATTAGGCCCACTTGTCGAAAGCAGTCTATAGAAGTTAGCCAACAGCTTGCAAAAGCCATTTTGCAGTAGTCTAGGCTATCTTGTACATTTATTATTTGATGTACTTGATGTAACAGAAATATAAATTATGAAATTACCCTTGTAACCTCCCAACCTTTGTAAATAATAGGAGGGAGATCACTGTAAACTAAGTTTGAAAACCATACTAAAATCTTATAGAAATTTCATCAGATCAATAAAAGCAATCATGGATGTAGGGACCAACTCTGCCCAATTTTGGCTAAACCATGTTAAAAATCCTTCTGCATTATTGTTGTTCTTCCTCTTGTCTCCTCATCTTTCATTTGTTTGACCAGATTACAGTTTGAGTCCTAAAGAACTTTTTTGGTTGGCTAGATTTAGACTGAATCAAATTCCATCATCAACATTTTGGCGTCATCTGTGGGGACTCCTCTATTTTTTAGTTGATTTCCTGTATTTTGGATGATTTTTTATGTAGTTACAATGGCAAAAGGAAGAGCCACCAAAGCTTTAAATGTTCTGATTGATTAGCCGAAAGGTCACACATCTACAAGAGACTCCTTCATTGCTCCCATCATAGGTGTTGTTGCTGGCTTGCCCCCAGCTAGCTTTTATCAACCTACTGCTATTGTTAATGGGATTGATGAAGTACAAACCTGGCATCAGTGCAGGAGAGACTGGAAAATATGATAGGAGAATTGACAAAAGTAGTCATGATGTTAGCATAAGCATAGGCTTAGGGTGTGCAAAGGTTGGCCGAGGTCATTACACTTGCAAATGTTCACCAATTGTAGTGAGATGGATGTTCAAGTGGAGCCAATCAAGAAGTTTTCTCATGTCGCTACTCACAAAAACAAACTTTAGGTCATTGTTCTTGCGACCAGGAGACTTAAAGGAACTAGCAATCCTTTAGCCAACGATCTAAGGCATAGGATCTGATGGTGGAAAAGTTGTTTCAGAAGGTAAACCAGTTGGAGGAATGCCCTTGAGCTCTGAATAATTAAGCTTGCTATGAGGAAAGGTCGCCATTCTCCAAAGAGATTGAAGCATAGCCCCTCCCTCTCAAGCTCAAAGTCCTTGCGATTCCACCATACAATGGGGACATTGATCCTTATAACCATTTGGATGCATTCAATGTTCAGATGGATTTACAAACAATTGATCCTTTAGTTAAATGTCGAGTTTTCCCAGCAACTTTAGGGGGTGTACCTCGGGCATGGCTTAGAAGTCTTCCAACCCACTCAATATGCAACTGGGAAGAATGTCAGCAAAAGTTCCTTTGTTGGTACTAAGCATTAAAGAGGTAGCTCGTTCTTCCTGCCACCTCACGATGATCTTTCAATGTAAGCATGAGTTGCTGAAGGATTACATTACTAGGTTTAGACTTGAAGCCAGTTCAATAGACAATCCCTCAAAAGAAACCATTTTGGCAATGATCTTTGTATGACATTACAAAGATAAAAAGTTGTATGAAAGCTTGTATAAGTCCTTGATAAGAGATTTAACTGAATTTTATGAACGAGCTACCAAATAGATCAGGTGGGATGAAACTTTTGGCATGAAGTTCAAGTAAGAGGATAAAGTAAACAACTCCACTCAAGGAAAGAGGAGGAGCGATGACATTCAGAAGGTTGACTCTAATGTCTGCCTTGCGAAGAAGGTGAAAACTTAGCGACCCCAGTATCAAGGTTACTATGAAAGTTATAGCATCTTGTCTGATACCTAAGACAAGATCTTTACAGTGAAAAAGGTAGAGAGGACTTTGGGAAGCCCAAGCCCTTCTGGACTCCTAGCAGATTCAGGAGCAATAAAGATAAATTTTGTGCCTATCATAACGAGATTGGACATAACACCTTAGAATGTTGGGCATTAAGGGATGCCATAGAAGATCTCATCAAAAAAGGTCACCTGTAAGATTATGTAGTCTGACCCTCTGAGCAGTAATCTCGGCAACCCCAACAAATTATCGATCAAGAGCAAGGGCCTTCAATTAGAACAATATTTTAATACTGTAATGCTATTTAGGAATTAGTGAATAAGATTTGAATTTATCTATCTAATGATATTAAGCAAAACACTATTCTTTTTAAAAAGAAAATTATTTTGTGTTGACGAAGTCAAAACTTGATATCATTGCTAGCTTGTCAATTGAGGCACGAAGGCACTAAAATAAACTTATTTAGCGAAGCCTTGAGCTCGCTGAGGCATGATGGCACTTAAATAAACTCATCCAACAAAGCCTTGAGCTTGCTGGGGTGCAGAGGCGCTAAAATAAACTCATTTTCAGTGAAGCCTTAAGCTTACTAAGACGTGGAGGCACTAAAATAAACTTATTTCTAGTGAAGCCTTGAGCTCGCTGGGGCATGGAGATGTTCAAAATAAACTCATTTGCCAAGACTTAAATTTGAAAACCTATTGTTCATAGCTTTCATGTGACCTATTATTCATAGTTTGCATGCAACCTATTGTTCACAGCTTTCATACGACTTATTGCTCGTAGCTCTCATGTGACTTGCCACTAGGTGCAGCTCTCATGCAACCTACCTATATACAACTCATCACTGAGGCACTTTGATGCCCAGAATCATTGTTCATCGAGGAGCATGACTGATTAGTCACTGAAATATTTCATTTTACTATGAGTTGCAGGAGTTTATATTATCATCTATGATGTGTAGAATATTCAATCATTGCATGCAAGGAACATGAAGAAAGATTCATTCATTAAAAGCCTTAATGAGGTAAATTTACAAGATCCAAAAATACAAATCAAAGCAAGCCTACAACTATTACATTCTAGAAAGAAGATTGGCTTCTTGGAGAAAAACTCTAACTAGTAGGAGGACAGATGGGTGTACCAGCTCCTTAATCTTCTTCTTATTGTCCTTTTTGGCTAAAGGCTACTTTCCAGTTTACCTATCCCCCTAGAACTTAGAAGTAGGGGAACATGGTTAGGAAGGTTGAACCCCACAACATAATCATAAGGAAATAATCCAAGATCTATGCAAGATCTTTCAAAATTCTTGAAGAAGGATAGCCCATGAAGGCTTCCTATGCGATAGACCATACATGCCTCATCAGAAAGGAACACCATCAGAAATATGGGGGGCTTATCTAAGGCACCCATCAAGACACTCAGTGAAGAAGGAAGAAAAACTTCCCTTACATTAAATAGACCAACCTAGTCTCACTGAAGAGTCTGGAAGAAGTCCAGCCGCTCTCTCTCATTAAATGCCTTGGGAAAGAATGAGGCTGACACGCCAATGGCTATGGAGCACATGCAATAGAAGGCATGGCCTAGAGTAGATAAAACAATAGGCTGACCATAGAGACTTTCACTACACGATAATCCACAAATGAAGCCTTTGCCAGCAAGCTACAAACTCCCAGTCCGCAAAGCAAGCTAAGAGTTGGGGGACTAATGTTATGGGTATATTTTGGTGCTACACGAAATGGGTTGGCAAAGGTCCAGCCACAATAAGTCCAAATGAGAAAAGAACTAGACCACTCAAGAGCTAAGATCGCTCAAAAGCACAGAACAAAGTAGAAGCCCTAACTCACCAAGGAACAAGCCCCAACTCATATAGCCAGCAATTCACCTTACGCGAGCTTACATCACTAAGTGTGAGCTCGCGAGTTCAACATCACTGACCAAAGGCCAACAGTGAGTTTAGATTAAGAGTCCCAGCTTACGGATGCAACATCTCTCCCAATTGAGGACTCGTCGAGGGTAAAAGTGAAGTAAGTGCCCTCTCAGACCAAGTTCGTGGGGCCAGTCTGCAAGGAACAACATATCAGGCCCACTTGTAGAAACTAGTCTATAAAAGTCAGCCAGCAGCCTGCAGAAACCATTTTGCAATAATCTAGGCTGTCTTTTACATTTATTATTTAATGTACTTGATATAATAGAAATACAAATTATGAAATTATCCTTGTAACCTCCCAGCCTCTATAAATAAGAGGAGGGAGATCACTATAAGCAAAGTCTAAAAACCATATGAAACTCTCTAGAAATTTCATTAGATCAATAAAAGGTTCTGTGGACATAGGGACCGGTGCTATTTGGTTTTGGCCGAACCACATTAAAAATCCTTCTACATCATTATTGTTCTTTCTCTCTGTCTCCTCATCTTTCATTTATTTGGCCGAATTGTAGTTTCAGTCTTGAAGAACTCTTTTGGTTGGTTGGATTTGGATCAAATCAAATTCCACTGTCAACAGGTAGAGAAAGTAAATTCAGACTATATCACTTATGAATAAACTGTATTTTAATAAAAAAAGATATGCCTAAAGTTATTCTATAATTTAATGCAACCTATGTCTTGGCTAAAATCATAATAATTAACAAAAATTATGTTAATTAAAAGAAAATATGATCAATTACCAAAACAACAAATGAAAATAGAAATCATGATAAAAAATATAATTAAGTAGATTGAAGTAAATCACAAATTAAAAAAATAAAGAAAAATATTGAAGTTTTAATACAAATTTGGTTTCCAAATTTAGTAAAATGATAAAAACTTCTGGAAACTCATTTATAACACAACTAACAAATATATTAACCCCTATTTATTGATCAAATAGTAATTCATAAAACATCTAAACATATGAATGATTAAATTTCAAATGTGTATAAGATGCATCTATATATAGAGCTCGAAACATTAAATCCAAACAAATAACACCTTTAAAAATGTTGTCTAAGTATTCATTTGCCATAGATATAAATTTCTGTTGTCTCTTGGAAATTTAAACTTCATATAGGTTATTTTACAGTGGAGGTATGTCTCTTCCCTCTTTGTTTTCTATACTCTATTTATAAATATGTAATGTTTTCTTGTTATATTGGAGGTCATTAACATGGGAAAAGGGAGAGGAATATAGGTCTCTCCAAAGGGAAGAGGAGAAAATCACCTAATAAGTCATGATAGGAATGAGGACTTATAGCTCCCTAAGCTTTGAAGGCATGGTTGATAACTATTGACTGGAAGGCCCTCATTTATAAATACATGTTTATTGAAACAAGATCATGAATGCTAAAGTTATAGTTATAATGCATAATTTAATATAGTTCCCTACAAATAAAAGTATGATTATAAAAAAATATAAAGAAAAAATTTTATAAGCCATATTTGATTTTAATAATAAATTAAGTTGATCACATTTAAATTTATAAAGCAGGCATGTTTATTTTAAAAAAAATAAAATGAAAACTATTAATTATTTATATTGATTTTTATCTTATTTAATTAAAGGGTAATTTAGTCTATATAAAAATTTTATATTGAATAAGATATGGCATTAACAAAAGTGGTTGTGGAAATTGCCTCATATTTAATAATAATTTTTGAGGAAGTAAAATTTGATGCATGAAAATTGGCAATATATCTTTTAAAAAATATTAAAAAATTAGGAATAAAATATGTTATTCCATTTCAATGTTAAGCATATCATTAATTTATTTTAAGGGTTTCTAGTAATTTTTTTATGGAGCATTTAGTCTCTAAAAATAATTAATAGTGGAATATTTCAAATCTAAAACATAAATGAGTAAATTAGTACCAATAAGAAGAGAAGAGAATGAAGAAGCATCTATATGTAATACTTGTATTATATCTCAATTGTTGTCTTAATGCAAACAAGACTTCTTGTTATTAAGTAATTACCATCTTTTGGGGTTGATTTTAATGAAATTTAACTAATAGATATGTCTATTACGGATTTGGATCCTCTAAATTTCTTAAAAAAATTAAGAATACAAATTTATGAAAGAGATAAATGCAGAAATCTTTTTTATATTAAAATAGTAGATCCCAGTAACAAAAATTGTAGGGTCCAAAATGAAAGATTGTATCTTATCTTTCCTAAATTTATTCTGTGAATTTCCCTAACAGATTTAGGGACCCACGTCCATCTATTAGTGTGACTATGTGCCTTTTTGTTCTTGTTTCTCCACTCATTTTCCACCTGTCTAGCAAAGGATTAAATACTGCTTGGCTGTTAGATGTATCCATCCTAAGGGTGCTTTTATATTTACATATCTGATGATTCTAAATTGCGATAGGTTTCACAGTTGCAATTACTAAAATTGCAGATAAATATGAAAATTTGTAGTTGTTGAGAAGTAAAATTGTAAAATATTACACTTGTAAAATTGAGTAATCAATAATATTGCAATTGCAATTGCAATTAGGATTGTGACTTATATGTCAAAATTTTCTTGGAGACTTATATAGTTTCGAGTTTTTTCAAATAAAACTTGAATTACACTAATGTAAAATTAATATTGTGAACTAGTCCATATTAAAGTGATAATATTGTGAGATTTAACCTTAAGTCATTCTTGCAATCTCCCTAGAAGGATTCATAGTCATATTCTCCTAAAGACTACTAGGGATCAAGAGGAGTGCACCTACCAGGATTCATACATATTGAACTCATTAGATTCACAAAGAGAAGTAAGTAATAATTTGATTTTATGATTATTATTAATTTACATATTATTTTTGCTATGTAACATGATCAATTAGATCTGGTAATTGATTCAATTTTATAATGAAATTCTTGTAATTGGTAATAAAGCCAATTATTTCATCATGTTGCATGGCTAAATATTGTGAAATTAGATTGGAAATTATATGTGCATTATATTATTCATGAAATAAATGTTGCAAGTTCATTATTTCAAAATTATAATCTTAGAGTGAAATTTGATTTGCAATTATTTTTACATGAATAAATTTCTTATTATTATTGATGTATTTCTCATAAATTTTTTTTAGGATTTATATATGTTTTATTTTGTTTTGAAACAAAACCATTAATTGGGTTTTAAGCTTTTTCCTTGAAAAGACTTTCATCAAATTCAACACAATTTTTATTGTTTTCTTTAAATTGATTCATGTTTTTGACTCAAAATAATTTACCAAAGAAAATCTATATTTTACTTTGATGAAAACTGGTGCATAAAAGTCTCTGAATTGAAAAATTCAAATGAAAATTACACTGGTTAGTTTTGGTTTTTTTTTTTTTTTTGCTAAAATTGAAGAAATTTTTTTCATTTTTGATGAAATTAATTAATGAGTTAGTGTCAGATCTATTTTGAGATCAAAATCCACATGAAAATTTTGTTGAAATTGTTTGAATTGGTTTGAAATTGGGATTGGGTCAAACTAGTGTAGAACTAGGTCATACTAACCCATTTTGCAGAGAACCGAGTGGAAGAGATTAAACAACTTGTGATGTGCAAGCCCACACTCGTGCTCAATGCGTGTGGGCCAGGTGCCATCCTCCCAGTGGCAATGATGATGGTTCAAACTCCATTTGACTCCACTCTCCAAGCTAGATTTTTTTTTTGAGTATTTTTCTAGGATTTTCAGGAAATAAAAATTATATATTTATTTGATATTATTTTGGCCTAAAATTTTTACCATATAATTCCTACATGTTTAGCTACTATTAAAATTTTCACAATATAATATGTTAATGTTTGGATGTTAAATAAATTTTACATGATTATATATTAGAAAGAATTATTTTGTGGGAATTATTAATTGCTCATATTATGCCATGGAATTTTATGTAATTGTGTACCCATTTATTATAGGACCAATTGCATAAAATTATATTCAAAATTAAATTATCTAGTTTGGTTTCTGAGAGAGTGTTATGCTAATACTATTTGAGTCCTATCAGTATGATATTATTAATATAGTTTGTTGGGATAGTATGAGAGCTGGGGTTAAGTATTGTATTTTTAGAATTCTAAATATCCTATTAGTGTTAAGTTTTACGAATGTGATATTTGATCCTTGTATTAAATTACATAATTTTCAATACCTTATTAGTGTTAGGTTTTGTTGTATGATACTATTTAGGAATTTCATAGTTTTTGAGGAAATTTTATTGCATGACTTTGTTAAACATGAGTTATTAAAATTTATGATTAATTTCATGAATTGTTATTTCCTTAGCCTCGTTGTGTATGTAATTAACTTTTGTGAAAACATTGAATAGAACCAATTATGAGGACAATTGAAATTATATTTGACAATCACCAACTTGGATTTGACATTGAGAAAGGAGGAGTCGATGATTGATAACAATTTGACTACTACATAAAGGGCTTTTTATGAAAAGTGGATACACCTGAATAGAGTGTACTTGATGGTTATGAAGTACACTATAGACAAAGCTATTAGGCAAAGCATTGTTAACATTCCAAATGTCAAAGCCTTTATGGACTCTATAGTTAAGAAATTTGTGAAATTTAATAAGGTTGAGAAGGGACATTACTTCTCATTGATGGAGAAAACTACTTATGATGGTGTTAGTGGAGTTTGTGAACACATCATGAAGCTAGTGTATTATTACAATTATTTGAAGGCCATGAAAGTGGACTTGGAAGATAGTTATCTGATTTGGATTACCTTGGAATCTCTTCTTGCTTAATTTGATGTTCTCAAGACATCATATCACACCTCGAAGGGTGAGTGGACCATCAATGAGATAATCTCTATTATTAGTCAAGTGAAAGATGACATGAAAAAAGAAAAGGTTCACAGTGCTCACTTCATTTCACATGGATCAAGTGTTGATCATAGGTGTAAGTCACACCAAAGCTAATATGAATGATGAACACTATAGACCTATAAGTCTTTATTCAAAAGGGCCCTGTAAATTCTGTAAGAAGCATGGGCATAAGAAAGTAGATTGTTTTAGACTTAAGAAATGGATTAAGGAGAATAAGCAAGGTATTCCTCTAGCTCAAGTATATTTTGAGTCTAATATTGTAGATGTTCCATTGAATGCTTGGTAGTTACATAATGGTGCAACTATTCATGTTACAAATTCATTACAAGTGCTAGGAAACAAGAGAAAGCCAAGTGATGAAGAGTTGATAGTTAGATTAGGAAATGGAGATAAAGTGCAAGTGGAGTGCATAGTAGTAGTAGCTTTAAGATTTTGTCGTCATGTTGTAGAGTTAAGAGAAACTATATATATGCCTTCCATAAGAAGGAATTTGTTTTTAGTTGTTTTTTTAGACCAATGTGTATACAATTGTTATTTTGGAAATGGAAAAGTTAATTTATTTTATGATTCTGCTTTGGTTGGTTCTAGCTCTTTGTGTGATGGTTTATATAAAATTGATTTGAACCCTAGTTTTGTGAATTTTATAAATATTATGGTTAGAAACAAAAAAGGTAGAATTCTTGAGAGGTCTTCAATGCTGTGGCATAGGCATCTGAGCCATATCTATAGAGAATGGATGAAGAGATTGATAAAAGAAGGGATTCTTTATAACCTAGACTTATTTGATTTTGGTATGTGCATAGATTGCATCAAGTAAAAACTCTCTCCTAAAACTAAAAAAGGAAAGAGAGCCAAAAGATAAGATGTTCTAGAGTTGATTCACACTGATGTTATTGGATTTATTTTGCTATATGATAAGGGTGGATATAGGTACTTTATCACTTCATTAATGGGTACTTAAGATTTGGCTGGGTGGAACTCCTTACTAAAAGGCCTGAATCCTTAAATTTTTTTAAGACATTTAAGATAGAGATTAAACTCAATCTGGGAAAGAAAATTAAATGTGTTAATTTTGATAGAGGCAGTGAGTATTATGGTTGATATAATGAAATTGTTACAAATCCTAGTCTTTTTGTGAGATTTCTTTAAGATTCTAGAACTAAGGCAAGTTACACTATGTTTAAAATGTCCAAATAGAATGGTATTGTAGAGAGAAGGAACCAAATGCTCATAGACATGGTGAGATACATGTTAACACATTCCACTTTACTAAACTTTCTATGTAGTGATGCTTTAAAGATTATTGCATATGTTCTGAATCAAGTCCCCAATAAGTTTATGCCTAAAATTTCATATAAGTTGTTTTATAGGAAAAAGCCTAGTTTTAGGCATTTCCATGTTTGGGGTTACAAGGCTAAAGTAAAGCTATATAATCTATTCACAAAAAAGCTTCATCCAAAGACTATTAGTGGTTACTTCATTAGATATTGTAGTGGTGCTAGAGGTAGTAGACTTTACTATCTAACCTACACTACTAGGGTCACTGAGTTAGATTGTGCTATCTATTTTGAGGATTGGTTAGAAGTGGAAGTGAAGAACCATGTGATCTTTCTTGGAGACGAGTAATTTGTTATTCCACTTTCACCTTCACTAGTTGAAACATACCAAGTTGATTTAGAAGATGATTCAATACAACCAATGATAGAACCATTGGTGGATGTTGGAGAGCTAGAAGCTTAGATGGTAGAAAAAAGTGATTCAAGTCTTGTAAAAGAAGAAGCACCCTTGAAGAGATCCTAAAGGTCTTGTAGACCAGCAATCATGAATGACTATTTGGTGTATGTCTAAGAGCATGAGTTTGATGTCAATGACAATATTGATCTAAATGATTTTAAAGAAGCCATTTAGAGTCCTAAACTTTTTAGAATGGATGAATGCTATGAAGAATGGTGATTTGATATCCTTTGGAGATGCCCATGGATCTATCCCCAATTTAGCAAATTCAACATTAAAATTGAAAGAAAAGGAAGGATATTTATGCCACACTGTAGATAGGAAGAAGGAGAGTGATAAATGATGAAAATAGATGCCACAAAGAGTAGTCTCTTTGATAAGTCTTCAAGTTCTATAAAAAATGCCAAGAGAGGAAGCTCTTAAGAAGAAACACTTTTCAATTTCTCAAATTCATCAAATCTGAATGGTGAGGAAAACAAGCTTTCCCTAATAGCTTTCACTAAACCACAATAGGCTGAATTAACAAAGTGTTGTGGGTATTTTTGGAATCACATAAATGGGCTAGTAAAAGCCCAATGGACAAACTTAGCTGATAAGAGCCCAACTCATTTAGGATTGAGGTCGCTAGACCAAGGCATCAGGTCACTAGACATGAACTCAGGTTGCTAGTCAATACGGGTCAAAGTAGTAGTCTCAGGTCATTAAGAACAAGGCTCAACTCACAAATTGAAGCACATATTCCTAACCATCAATGTAGGGAAATCTATTTAGTTTCCTATCTTAACAGGAATCTATTATAACCATTAATCCTTATCCATTATGTAATCCTAATCAAGTTATAATACTTATCAGTATTTGAATTACATTCAAACTGTAACACCCCAACCACTATAAATGGTGATTAAAATCATTATACAAGAGATATACAATACAATGCACAATCAATCATCAGATACAAAACACTAAACAAAGAGTAATAGAAGCTGTAGACGTAGGGGTTGATTAACTTTAGCTGAACCACGTTAAAAACCTCCTAGTGTCTCCCTATTCTTCCTTTATCTTTCACTCTCTCTCTCTCTCTCTCTCTCTTGATTTACATTCAATTTGCAGTTTGGGGTTCTAGACTTAGGTTAATCAAACTCAACTTTCAACATTTTAACACTAGAAGGAGGCCCTAAATTGCATTCCTCTTGACTTTTTTCAATGGCTAGAAGAAGAACCACTAGGAGTTTAGATGCTGTAGTTGATCAGTCTCATGGTCATATGAAACAACAAAGGGATCCAGTCCTCCTTATGGTAGGCACTTCCACCACCCTCACCATAGGTGCTGCTGCTAGCATGTCCCTAGTAGCTCTACACCAACCTGTAATTATTGATGGAAAACAAGCATGGCATCAGCATTATGAAGTGCTTGAGAAAATGGTAGGAGAGTTAGTTAAAGTGGTTAGGGCATTGACTCAGGCACAAGCCCATGGTTCATGAGAGCAAGTTGGGGTCATTGTGTAGAAAGAAGCTCTCGAACAGCTATGGGAAAGAGCTCAGGAGGAGAGGCCAACCAAAGAAATACTTCAGCACACTCATTCAACTTGCTCCATCAACTTACGGACAAGGTTAGAGGTCTATTAAGTTCGTGAGGATAATAAAGGAGATTAATAATGAAATGGGGATTTGCGTCAAGCTAAAGGCTTAAATAGGACCAATCAGAGACATCTCTCAGACCAAAACTCACTAGACCACAAGCAAGGAAAGTGCAGAATCTCAGATCCCCATTTCTATGACCAGGGAGGTGAAAGGAGCCATTGATCCACCAGTTGTTGATCTGAGGCACAAGACTTAATGGTGGAAGAGCTACTCTAGAGGGTACAGTAGGTAGAAAAACCCCCTCTAACTCAAGACTGTTGAGACCGTTACGAGGAAAGGACACCATTCACCAGGGAGATTGAGAAAGAGTCTCTCCTTTATAGGTTCAAAGTTCCCACTATCCCGCTATACAACGAGGATAGTGACCTATATGACTATCTAGATGCATTCAATGTACAAATGGATCTTAGATGACCAATCCTTTGGTTAACGACCATGTCTTCCCAACCACCCTTAGATACATACCTCAAACATGGCTCAAGAGCCTCCAGCTCGTAGCATTCACAATTGGGAAGAATGCCATAGGAGATTTATCAACCTATATAAGGCACTAAAAAGGTAGCTCACACCATCTTGCCACCTCATGGTAGTCTTCCAATGGAAAAATGAATCGCTGAAAGACTATATCATCTAGTTTAGGCATGAGGTCAGTAATGTGGAAAATCCCTCAAATGGAAGCATTCTGACGGTGATCTCGATATGACTTCACGAGGATGGTAAGTTATACGAGAACATATAGAAGTCCCCGGTGAGGGACTTGGGTGAATTTTATGAATGATCTGCTAAAGAGATTAGGTGGGAGAAAACCTTTGGCCCTAAGAAGTTCAATAGAAGGACGAGGCAAATAGTTTGAACCAGAATAAAAAGAGGAGTAGTGGAGGAATTGACAAAGAGAGTCAAAGGATGGCTCTGATAGCTAAGCCACGAAAAAGGCAAGGAGTAAGTGACCTCAGTGTCAAGGTCACCATGATAGCTACAACATCCTATTGGATGCTCAAGATAAGATCTTTGCAATAGAGAAAGACAGGGAAGACTTCAAAAAGCCCAAATCCCTAAGAACTCCCAATAGGCTCAAGAATAATAGAGATAAGTTTTGTGCTTATCATGATGAGGTTGGGCACAATACTTTGGAGTGCCGGGTACTTAAAGACACAATCAAGGATTTGATCAAGAGAGGTCACTTGAAAGACTATGTGGTATGACTTACGAAATAATGACCTTAACAACCCTAGTAGGCTCCTAACCAAGAGACCGCACTCACAATGGGAACCATATTTTAATTTTAATATTATATCGAAAGTGATCAATCATCCTTCTAATCTGGAAGCGAGCACTTACCCTTCTAATCCTAATCATATGGGAATCGAGCTATTCTTAGATTTGACAAAGTCATGACATGCTAGCTGAGGTGCATCTGTGTAACCTACTTGGGCACTTGAACTCATGCTAGCTAAGGTGTATCTATGTGACCTACTTGGGCACTTGAACTCATGCAAGTTGAAGCGTATCCGTACGACCCACTGAGTAACATGATTGCTGTGGCATGACCTACTTGGGTAACCAGATTGCTAGCTAAACTACATTCATGTGATCTACTACTCAACACCACATTCATGTGACTTATTACTTGGCACTGTATGCATGCAACCTACTATTTAGCATCACATACATGTAACCTACTATTCAGCATTACTTAGCACCGCACATATGTGACCTACCACTCGACACCGCATCTATGTGACCTAATTCGATAATAAGATTGCTAGTTGAGGTTCATTATGCAACCTATTGAGCAACACAATTGTTATGGCACATTCTACTGAGCAACACGATTACTGTGGCATGACCTACTAAACAACATGATTGCTGTGGCTTGACCCATTTGGACAACTAGATTGCCAGCTGAAGCGTGACCTTTTGGGTAACAAGATTACTAGTTGAAGCATATTTATACGACCCATTGAGCAACATGATTGCTATAGCATGACCTACTGAGCAACACGATTACTATGGCATAGCCTACTGAGCAACATGATTGTTGTGGCGTGACCTACTGAGCAACATGATTACTATGGCATAGCCTACTCGTGCAACTAGATTACTAGCTGAATTACATTCACGTGACTTATTACTTAGCACCATATGCGACTTACTATTCACCGCATGCAACCTACTACTTAGCACCACATTCATGTGACCTACCTATACATTTATCTTGACAATAAAGTCATTAGTTTGCTAAATGAGGTCAATTGAGCTATTGAACATTCATTTTAACTCTTGATCATTAAGTCATGGTTTGCAGGAACTCATTGATGTTATTTTCTACAACCTATTGAATATCCAACTTGATATACTTGGAAAAGTAAGAAAATTATGAAAAATTCATTAAAAACCTCATTCAATGAGGTAAATGTACATATAGAAGTACAATATTACAAGATTAAAATAAGCCTACAACTATCATGGCCTATGAAGAAGGCTAGCCTCTTGTGGGCTAAAGGATCGACATATCCAGTAAGTAAGCCATCCATTGTTTAGTCGTTGACCAAGTTACTCTCAAACTTCTCCCTATTCCCCTCCTAAGGAAGTAAAAGAATTAAGGTGAAAGAATTAAACTCACCAGCATCATTATAAGGGAATAATCCAAGATCTGTATAAAACTTCCCAAGATCCTCAGGGATGAATTGCCCATGGGAACTTCCTATGTAGTAGACCATACAAGCATCATAGCACCACATCAAAGACCTAGACCATCAAAAACATGGGAGGCTCGATTAATGGACTCATTAGGTCATTCTAAAGAATAGGAAAAGAGGTTTTTTCATGTCTTATATAACTCCTGGCTTAACTGATAGATCTAGAGATTGATTAACTGCCCTTGATCTGACAGTCTAGTGAGCAACAAGGCTTTATCACTGCTATAATGATAGTTATGGGAAATGCACACATTGAATACAATAATGAAGGCATGAGTTAGCATAGATAAAATAATGGGACTAAACGTCCAAATGATGGAATAACAAATCATAGTTACCAGCTTTTATTAGCAAACTACAGCTCTTAGTCTGCAAATCGCATTAAGACCTAAGGGTTAATGTTGTGAGCATTTTTGGAATCACACAAATTGTCTAGTGAAAGCCTAATAGACAGACTCAGATAATAAAAGCCTAGCTTATTCAAGATTGAGGTCGCTGGACCAAGGCATTAGGTCACCTGACACAAACTTAGGTCGCTGGTCAATATGGGTCAAAGCAATAATCTTAGGTTGTTGAGAATAAGGCTCAAGTCATAAATTAAAGCACGCATCCCTAACCATCAATTTAGGGAAATCTATTCAGTTTCCTATCTTAATAGGAATCCATTATAACCATCAATCCTTATCCATTATGTAATCCTAATCAAGTCATAACACTTATCGGCATTTGAATTACATTCAAACTATAACACTTCAATCACTATAAATAGGGGTTAAAATCACTGTACAAGGGATATACAATATACAATCAATCATTAGATATAAAATACTGAGCAAAGAATAATAAAAGTCGTGGACGTAGGGGTCGATTGACTTTAGTCAAACCACATTAAAAACCTCCTATTTCTCCCTATTTTCATCTCTCTTTCTCTCTCTCTCTCTCTCTTTCTCTCTCTCTCTTGTTTTACATTCAATTTGCAGTTTAGGGTTTTGAACTTGGGTTGACCAGATTTGACCACTAACACAAGGCAATAAGCCTAATAAAAATAATAAACAAGTTAGCCAAAATAAAAATCCTAAGCTATTATAAAATTTCAAACACAGCTATTCCTATGGAGAGTAAAAATGATGGTTTCATTTTAGGCTCAATGTTGACCTTCAAAACCACATAGTTTCACTAAGTTTAAATCTTGAAAATATTAGATTGAACCTTAAGGACCTTTGGGCTTTAGTTTGACTTCATTTGACCCCTTGAAGCTTCAGTTATGACCCAATCATTATGGCAAGGTCAATCTGGATGAAAAATATTAGGAAAATTCATGGTAAATTTTGAGGCCACAAATGGTAGAACTAGGCTCTAGCCTCAACATGAAAATTGTAGAGATTTATCTTAGTTTTCCAACCATATAAAGATCTACCTAATCCAACATCCAGAGTTCAAGTTATAGTCTAAAACCTAAAATAGTGTTAAAACCCTAGTGTTAAGCAATTAATTCAATTAAGCTCTAAATCATGACTAAATCACAAAATAAGGCCAATTTACTAAATTAAACTTAACTCACATCCTAAGAGGTCAAGTATGAGAGAAAAGAAATAGGAAAATATTTTTCTCATCAAAGAGCCCTTGAGTTTCCATCAAACAAATTGGTTTCAATGTAGTAGAATGATGTGTGTGATCCTGTGGAATTACCTGTTGGTTGCAAGCTTGTTGGATGCAAATGGGTTTTTAAGACCAAACAAGATGCTCAAAGGAAGATTGAGTGGTATAAAGCTAGATTGGTGGCAAATGGCTACACTAAGAAAGAAGGTGTTAATTATAGAGATACTTTCTCACTTGTTTCAAGTAAAGACTCATTTCAAATTATTATGGCATTGATGAGTTATTTCGATCTAGAGCTTCACTAGATAGATATGAAGATGATCTTCTTGAATGGTGATTTGTCACAACCTATTTACATGCACTGGCTAGATGGTTACCAAGAGAAAGGTAAAGAACACTTGGCATGTAAATTGAAAAAATTTATATATGGTTTGAAGCAACCGTCTAAACAATGGTATCTAAAATTTGATGAGATTGTTACTTTTTTTTTGAATTTAAGGAGAATGATGTAGATTAGTGTATTTATTTTATGATGGATATGGACAGATTTATGATTCTAGTTTTGTATGTTGATGACATTCTCCTAGTTAGTAATGAAATGAACCTTTTGATTGAGACAAAGAAGATGTCGTTGACATATTTTTATATGAAGGATCTTGATGATACCTCTTTTGTGTTGGGCGTATTGATCCACTATGACAAATCTCAAGATCTCCCTACCTTGTGTCAAATATTATATATTGAAAAAGTGCTCACAAGGTTCAATATATCTTTATGCTCTCAAAGTGTTGCATCCTTCCAAAGGGGTGAGATTCTTTCTAAAGCCTAGTGCCCTTAGAATGATGAAGAAAGATTAAGAATGAAAGTAGTCTCATATGCTTCTATTGTTGGTCACTTAGTGTATCACTACAAAAAAGAGTTAAAATAGTGGAAATTACGCACTGGAGATAGTGGCAGTTTGAACCGCCACTGGGTACAGTGCCAGCGGTTATGGGAACTGCTAGAAAACAAGGCATTAGATTGACATTAGCAACAATTATGAGAATAGCTAAAATTATATATGGACCAACTAGCAGTGGTTGATTTTTTGGTGCTTAACCTCCTTTATTTTGGTCAAAAAAATTTGAAATTAAAATAGTAGGGGTTATGTAACCGTTGTTATTCTTTTCAAAAATTGTTCAATTTAAATTGGTGAGAGTTATGTAACCGCTGCTATTATTTTTGAAAACTTTTCAATTAAATTGGTAGGGTTATGTAATTGTCGCTATTTTTTTTTTTGTATTTTTCAAAAAAAAATTTACGCCATTCTATTTATTGTATTAATTAATAACACTAATTATTCCTGTAAAATAAAATGCCAATCAATGGTGTAATAAGAAATCAATATAATAGAAATATAACATTATCTTTTTTTATATTAAATATATTGAAATATATTTAATTAAAAGGTTCACATGTCTAATACATCACAAATTAGGCAAAATAGTCAAAGAACCAAAAGTCATAGACATTATCTTTTATATTCCATTCCAAACATCAACAAAAGGCAATCAAAATTACAAAGATTGGGCGTGATCAGTGGCATTACTCCTCCTTGAAGATCTTCTTGCATTTATGGATGAAACTTGATCCTCAACATTAACTTCAGTATTAACTTCATCCTAACAATATAGTTATTCATGAAATATTAATATTCACTAAGGATATAACCTTCAAGCCAGCAAGCTACCAATCAAAATAAAAAACAAAAGCAAGTAAACTAGAAAAATAGTGTAAACAAATTTCAAATATAATAAAATAATATGAATATGAAAAAACATAAAACATATAATACTGTGTTGCATGTTATTGGTATCAATAAAATGTATAAAATATGATTAGATATCTAAAATGTAAGCAAAGCACATAGTGGAGACAAAGAGTGTAGTGTCATAGAATTGCTAGCCCTTACTAGAGAAAGTGACACATAGGCACAAGGTGACGCATGCAAATTGATGGGAGGAATGGAGGTTTATGAGTTTTAAAGAAAGATAAAAAGAAAGGGTAGAAAGTGTAGCAAGTTAATTTGAGCTATGGACAAACCTATGTAAATCCCACCTTAGTATTCACTACTTCCCTAATATGGAAAATCAAGGGAAGATACAAAATGCCAAGTTCCCATTATTCATTGGAGAGAGGAATATAATATATATGCATAAAGAATAGATACTTGCATAGAATAAAATTATATATGCCTATATAAGGATGAAGGTTATCATATGAACATCATAAACCGGCTATAAATTCTCTTCAATTCATAATTTATGTAAATATTTTTTTCATTTTGCAAAGCTGCAAAAGTGATTGCACCATAAAGAATTTTTTCTGCATCACCCAATTCTCTTTAGAGAAAATATTATAAGTTAGATTTGTCCTATTATTTTGTCCAAACTAAGCAACATAACATTACCCTAACAAGGTAGAATCTTTCCTTGACAAGTTTACATGACCTAAACCAAAAAAGAAATAAGTGGAAGATTGACATTATATGCTAAGGCAATATATCCCAAACTAAGAAAAGAAAAGGTGCTGACATAAATACCAAAATGAAGGAAAGCAATAAAACCAAAAGTTTACATATATAGACCAGAAATTTAGTTAAAAACCTAGAATTTTTAGCTAAAGCTTTTGTGTGTTTGTTAGTTTGACCAATACTAGTTTTACCTAATTTGGATCATTTTCTCTTTATCCTATCGTTCTTGCACCTCAATAGTAAAATTTAGTTTTCTATCAGCTTCCTCCTAAGGGTTTGAGACATGAACAAAGAGTCTAAACTTGCATCAATCTTTACATCCTCATAAAGAATATAGGGGGAAGAGAGCAATTCATAAAATAGCATTGTGCCACAAAATTGCAAAAGTGACTACACCAAACCCTAGAGAGCGGGAGGATGGAAAGATAAAAGAAAGGACAAAAAGAGTGCAAGTTGCATTCATGGGTGAAATGAAAAATTCTTGTAAATATATATATTTTTTCATTGTAAACAAGATTTAGTTGGAAACTTATAAAATAAGAGGCACCAAAGTTATAAGATATCATATTATCAAATTGTAACTATTGATTAGTAGGTGGTTGAGTGGAAAAATTGAATGCAATGCACCCTCCTATCGCCTTGATGTAGTCCATAATCACACACACTTGTGTTTTGGCCAACTTCTCCTCAGTAAAACAAAGCTTATCCTTCGTATGATGAAGCTTATCTTCAATTTGGTTAGCTTTGATTTAAGCCTTTCAAATTCTTCTTGATTTACAGGATGGGTGTTGGATGAACCGCTGGAGTGTATGCCACCAAATCTTTGAGAACTACTCTCAAATACACTTGTGGGACAAATATCCATGTCTAATCCTCGACATAACCTAGGTGCTCCTATCCAAACACCCATCCAAAAGCATCATCTGGAGATACATTTGAAAGTTATGTTTGGTCCACTTGGCTTGAGGCTTCTTATAATTTTTCCTAAGTAAACAACAACAAATATTTTGATATTAGCTAATCAATTTTTCAAAAGTAATAAAAGTTTTGATTGAATCCTCATCCCTATGCTCCTTGCTTCATCATTCACATATGAGCCATCATTCTTTCTATGTATGACATCCCACAGCTATGCTTGCTTAACTAGACCTTATTTTTCCTTTTCCTATCATTTCAATGAAAAAAAGTTTAAATTAAGCAAATCTTAATTTTATTCAACTAAATAAGATGGTTATACTACCATCTTGTCCTTTTTCTATGCACATATTTTAGACTATGTAGTATACAGAATGGTCTACTTGCTTTTATTCCTTGCATTTTGTTTGCACATTTCTTGCATAAAAAAACTTAATTACTACTTTAACTATTAGTATACGCATACTTAAATTCAATAAAATTGATTAGTTACCTTATGCTTTTGTTGATCATAGATTAGGACG
Organism: Saraca asoca; assembly: GCA_026873985.1. Lineage (NCBI taxonomy): Eukaryota > Viridiplantae > Streptophyta > Magnoliopsida > Fabales > Fabaceae > Saraca > Saraca asoca. Next base: position 67,485 of record JANHAO010000023.1, read on the forward strand.
AAGTCTTTTCGTTGCTATTTGGTGACACCTTTTGGACAATTGTGTTCAACATTTTACTCCTTCGTCAAATTGGTAAGCCACCTTTCCATTGTTGCACAAAGCCCTTTTATAATCTCTCCACCACTTTCCATTAACTTGACTAGTGAGTCACTTACCTATTTCATCATTTTCAAACTAAAAATATGGCTATGACAAAAATAATTCATTAGTTATAAAATAAAACATGAATTGTAAATGACAAAGTAGTACTGTTACATACCATCACCTTTATATCAAACACATCATCTTTGATTGAGTCAGGTATGTCTGGCTGGGCTTTGTAATCTATGACATACTTGGTCCTAGACAAATGACCCATTGCTTCAGAAAAGAGTCCTCCTTCATCTACTATGGTCTGACTATGATTGTTTGTCCCAACTACAACTTTTTCTCCATACAATATCCAAACTTGATTAACCTTTAGCCTTTTCACCTTAACTACACCGTCCTTATCTATTGAAAAAAGTATAAAATGTTAATGTAATATTAACTCAAACACAAAAGAAAATGATATGTTGTAGTTACCTATCACATTGCACTGCCATCCATTTTTAGGCTTACTCTTCCTAGCACCAAAAGCATCATCCATCTCACTATTAACATAAGCATCATCTAGCTCATCATGAAGCTGAATCTCAAGAAAGATAGTAGACATTTCTTCACACTCAATATCATTTGGTTCAGTGTTAATTGATTGAACCTTGTCTCATTTCCCTCTAAATATCTTGAACAAAATGTGAGACACTTGTTAGATATGTACCCTTTAGCAATGGAACCTTCTGGTTGAGCTTTATTGCAAACATAAGACTTTATATGCCCCAAATATCTATATAAAGGAGGATGTTGTTGAGAAAAAAAAAAGAGAATTATAGGTCATAATTAAATGGATGAAGTTAACTATTACCTCTCGATAGGGTACATCCACTAATATTGTACTCGGCTTTTGAAGTGTAGTTCATCAACTAGATGAACACATAAATGAATCATAATGATAAAGAATGATGGGGGGAACATCATCTCTAAATGACAAAGTATAAGAATAATTTGATGTTGAACATTCTTGAGGTCAACGAGGTTAAAAGTTTTACTACATATTTGCTTGAAATATAACCTTAACTCAACCAACATTGCAGTCACTTTATCTAGCAACACATTACATATTGCAAGGGGTAGTAATTGGTCTACAAGCACATAACAATCATCACTTTTCAACCTAAATAACTTGCATTATCTTAAGTCAATACACCTAGAAATGTTGCTTGAATGCCTATATGCATCTTTATATTCTTCAATGCTTTAAAGAATGTATCCTTCATTGTGTTTGTCATTGTAAATAAACATGGTTGGTATTTTCCTTCATCATTAAGCCATGAGTCATTTTTTATACCTATTGCCTGAAGGTCTTTTCAAGCATAGAGATGGTTTTTTGTCCCCTTGTCTCATTTAATAATGTGTAAATGAGATTATCACATACATTTTTTTATGTGCATGACATTATGATTGTGACACAACACATTAGTCTCTCAGTATGGAAGTTAGAAGAATATAGACTTCTTCTTCTATTGTTGTGAGCCAACCTCATTGTAATTTCCACAAGCTCAATTCCTTTAAGCATTACCTTATATTGGCTTCCTAAATATAACATTAATATTCTCTACTTGTCTGAAGATTTTTATGCCTGATAGTGCTTTTTGGGAGTTTCTAAACTCTTGACTCCCATCAAAGCGAAGCTGCATCAACCAAAATTTATGATTCATTCCAAGAAAATCATAATGTCCCTAAAAACACCATTTTCTACTACGAGGCAAACATAATGGAACATCATCAAAGTTACAAGTTTGGCAAGCTAATATAGTGTGTGTATTCCACCAAATAGGGTACCAAGCCCTAGGAAATCACTAATTGTCCACATTAGTGCTGCCCACATTTTAAACATTACACATATTGAGATACCATATGAGTCCACACCCTCCATTCATAATTCATTCAACTCTTTAATAAGAGGTTGCAAATAGACATCTACGTCATTCGTTAGCATTCGTTTACCTGAAATAATCATTGAGAGAACGAAAGAAGTTGGCTTCATACATATCCAGGGTGGCAAATTGTAAGATATCAAATTTACTAGTCAAATGCTATAATTTGTGCTCATGGTTCTAAAAGGATTGAAACCATTACTAGCTAGACCTAGGCAAACACTTCAAGGATTCAAAGCAAATTCTGGGTGAGTTGCATCAAACTTCTTCTATCCTTTAGAGTCTATTGGATGCCTCATCAAGCCTTCATTATAATTCACAATTGCATGCCACCTCATATGCTCAGCCATTTTAGTAAACGTAAACAACCTTTGCAACCTTTGTTTAAGTGGAAAGTAGCATAAAACTGTTGTAGGTTGTTTCTTTTTCTTACGTATGACTCTTTCCTTCCATTTAGATGTATGATATCTCTTACATGTTTCCCTATTCTTATCATCCCCCCAATACAACATGCAATCATTCAGACAAGTATGTATTTTAGTGCAATTAAGCCCAAGTTTGGTGATGATTTTCTTAGCCTCGTACAATGAACTAGGGGTTTTAGTGTGCTTGAATGCATCTTTCAATAATTCCAAGATCATTGTCATAGCTTTATTAGCCATGCCATACAAGCATTTGATGTGATACAATTTTACTAGAAATGATAATCTAGAGCACTATGTGCACCTTTTATAAAGTTCTTGATTTCCATCATTAAGTAATTCATAAAACTCAGCAGAAGCTTCATCCATCCTTTGACCTAGCACCTTATCACTATCACTTGTAGCTTCATGAGATGAGTTAGGTTCATTGTCGTCATGTAGACTGTTGAACCCATATGCATCATTGATCATGTCTTCTATGGGGCTTTGGAAACCTATATTTTGAGGAGTTTCAATCCCATGTGCTCTACTAGAAGATACTTCTGGTACATTGCATTCTCCATGCCATACCCACTTGTGTATTCAATTGGAAATTTGATAACTCTATGAAAATAGAGTTATCTTAATGTTCCTAGACTTAAATTATTGAAGTATAAGAGTGATTCTTTATAAATAAG
>JANHAO010000024.1:0-60663 GCA_026873985.1 Saraca asoca
CCCCATACTTTAAAAAAAAATCACAATCTCAGAGTCAAATAAACAAACATAGAAATGGCAACATACCTTTACAGTAAAATCATGAGCAGATTTCCCTGTAACAGCTCTTGCCTGAACTCTGAAAGATCAAAACTTTGAGAGAAACCTAGGAAAAATGGACGAGTTCTAAGAAAATCCATGCCAAAAGAAGGTCGACTTCAAAGAACCGAATGAGGTTCAGATGGATGGCATAGTAAGAGCCATAGAAGGCAATAAAGGTGAAGCATTTCAGCTTACTTTAGCTTGACTAAATTCCTAGAAATAGGTGCAGAAGGTGGTAGGAAAAGCCATGGAAGCCATTACCTTTGATGCTTAACACAGCGACGTCGTGGGTTTTAATCGCCATTTTAGGGGTTAGGAATATTTTGAGCCATATGCATGACTTCTTGTGCAGCTCACGGATTTCAAACACCCATTTACCCCAATTTGGCATTCGAACCCTATGACAGAGTGATGCTTTCGGTTTGGGAATTCTAAAGCTCAATAGTTTTATTCCTTAGAAAATGACAGTGTTTGAGGCTTGAAATTTTGCAACACTAAAAAAACTATTGCTAATTGTATCTATGGCAACAGTTTTTAAATAATTGTAGCCTAAAACCAGTAACAAAGGTAACAATTAAAAACTGTTGCCTATTCTAGATATAGGCAACAGTTTTTGATTTGGTGTTACCAAAGATAAAAAATGTTGTTGTGAGGTCTAGAGCTTGAATATTGTATATTTAGCTTGTTTCTTTGTAATGAAACCATAATCCAATTATATTTAATTGTTTGGTGGAAGAAAAACCTTGAAATAACTAAGAAGCTAATATGCTCTAACTTTTTGTTGGACTAATTGTGTTCTTGTGTTACCAGCCTGTATGTAAGTAATTCTTACCTTTATTGTGAATTATAATGCATTTTCTACTTATGATCTATTGAATGATAGTGCAAGTTGAGGAAAAATGGATATTTATGATTTTGTGACGAAGTTTGAGTAGAATGGATTTGTTGATATAATGATTAGATTTCCATTGAAATAGCCTAGTTTTATGTATGTTTAAGTTTCTGAAATGTGTTGTGTTGAATTCCTAGGATATGGTGTGAGATTAGAAGTTAATTCCCCTATTTTTCTGCTATTTTCTTGTAAACCTAGATCGTGTTATTCGAATCACAACTTTTATTCTCAATCCTCAATCATGCTCATAGAAATCTAACATTTTTATTCTTAAGATTCGAATCAATATTTTAACTAAATTCGTGCAATTCGAATCAAACCTTCCTACATTTTTTTTTATTTTGATCATATCTAAATTCAGACTTCTTGAAAGATTGCAATTTTTGGCAAGTAAACTCGCATTTACAACTGATTTTCCTTAAGTCAAATCAATTTTAAGCCTGATCCTTCTCGCAATTCTAATCGCACCTTTAGAAATTTTCACATCTTTCATCTCAATTCCACTTCTTTCTAAGATATCGCTTATTGCTTTTAGTCTAACGTAATATTAACTCTAACCATCTCAAAAATAATAATTAAGAAAATCTAAATAAGTAGCTCATGAGCCAATATGAATAAATCTAATAAATGTCTATACATTAATATTATTGTAGTAATCCTAGTTGTTAATATGGTAATGGAATGAGAAATGTATGATTGAAATCATGATTGAATGAGAATGTTATGATGCGGTTGTTATGAATAATATTGTTTAAAGTTTGGTAATTTCCCATGAGATATGAGATGGTATATGATATATGAGAAATGATGATAATGAGATTATAATGAAAATGTGTCTTATGTGATATAACTATTATGAGTATGATATTATCGACAGCTTAAATAGCTCTCATGAGACTTGAAATATGATTGGTGGGATGTAATGAGCAAAAGGAACTGGATCTTGGATATATGTATTCTAATATGATGAGTGGGATAGGGATAATTTGGAGGGATAAGATTAAGATTATACGGGATAAGGTCGGATCAAAGTAACAAGGAAATTTATTATTTTTATACATTTTGCTTTTACCTGTTTTATTATTTTGTGAAATGTTGAAATGTGTTACAATGATATTAAATAACATAATGAATAAGAATGGTGGGTTGAGAACTTTGATTTAGTCTAATGTGCTATGTACATGGTGATATGAAACTATTTAGAGGTGAGTCTTTGAAACTTAATGACTTGTTTATGAGATTAGGTATGAGATATAATTGTCTAGTTATGATGTCAATGAATATATGTGTTATTTTTGTTGGATAAATTCATAAGTTTGGTACGAATTTATCTCACTGAGCCCTAGACTCACTTTTTTATGGATTATTTTTTTTCTGAATTCTCAAGATATAATAGCTATACCTACCTCTGAGAAGTAAAATAAATAATAATTCAATGGAGATTACTGTTGATACTTTCACCATCATGATATGTAGTCCGCTAGGCATGTATAAGATTAGGGTTCATTATATAGTAATTTTGAATTTAGTTAACTGCAAAGTTCTACACAAGGTAGAAATCATTCCTCTGCAACCCCCAAACATATTGTTGATGATGGCCTTAGGATGGTTTGATCCTTGAGTGATCTATCATTTACATATTTTTCTAACCTTTTGAAACATGTAAATAGCGTGGCCTTAGAGTCCTAAAGGACATAGTTAGTCTAACTTATACTTCTGATCCTTGACAAGTTATAGGTTAAATTAACTTTTGTTTTGCTTTGTCCTTGAAAGGATATATGTGGTGTTGTAGAAAAATGACTCATAAAGTTGACCAGTGAAATGTATGTTAGTTTTGGAAAATTGTTGGATAACCATGAATACTATTGTTTAATGGACATGTGCCTTAATTGGCAATGTCCTTGTACATTATGTAAGCATGAATGTATCAAAGTGACTTTCTACTACATGTGTTTCTAATTTCTCAACTAAATAAATAAACTTGTGTAAATTGGATAAAGGTAAATTGAAGCGGGTGTGAGTGTAAATGAAAAATAAAAAAAAATACCATAGGCTAGTATTTATCAATTGGGAAATTGATATTCACATTGTTCATGACTAAAAAATTGGGTCATGACATTTAACCTCTACACTATAAATATCCTGAAAATAACTACTCAACTTGTTGTTGACAAGAAAATAGCCAAAAATACACTAGAAATCAAGACCTAATTTTCTATAATGGATAATGTCGTAATAATGTATAAACTATGAAGTTGTTCCATTTTTTGTCCAAAGTCTATCTTTTCATTCCACACCATTTCATAAGCACAATACCATATTCTCGGTTGTCACACTGTAAACTTCAAATACTAATACTATCAAATCATAGGCAGGTTTTTGGAGCAGAAACAACTTGACAATGATATGGATGCTCAAATAATTATACATATAATTATATTTATATGAACCTAAAATATCAATTAATAATTGATATTGACATATTAGTTTTCTATAATGCAAGGGAGCCAAATCTTGTTATCTATATATTACAACATATCAAAATCAACTATATGAAAAGTTTGAAATCAAGTAGAAAAAAACATGTCAAAGAAAGAAGAGAATAGGATAGCAACCTGAGTAATGGGACCCATTTTAATGATGTTTCAAACTGCTCATACATAATACTAAAGGTGAAATTCCATTCTAAAAGGTTTTAAAGAAGTTCAAGCTGTTGATCCATAGGATAAACTTCATGAATTTTGTTCATAAACCTAGACAAGTCACCCATCCCTAATTCAAAAGCCATTTTACAATATCAAAGATTAAGGAAACCACACACACATGTAGCAATGTGTTTTGGGAGGGGGAAGAGAAAAAGAAGTGGCTAAACTTATATTTCAAATTTTCAATAGTCAAGATAAAAAGTAGAAAATCATAGACCTAATAAACAACTAACAAATGGTTTAACATAAAAACTTCAAACTCATTCATAGGCTTTTTGATTCCAAAGAAGATGATAAGACTCTTTATTGCTACCACACTATGCATAAGAAATGATAGAAGTTGGTTACAAAACCACTTGATTTTTTCTCGACTATCAAACCACTTGATTCGCAAACACAAACTCATACCTTCATTTTAATTAGGGGTTGTAATTTTAAATTTCTATATGTTTCAATTAAGTGACTAAAATATCAGGAACTTGATCAAGAAACTACATGAAGTAGAGAATACAAGAGACAAAGTAACATTAAAGTTAATACAACAGAAAGTAAATGCCACCATTAGAACAATACTTAAATTAGTAAAAGCATCATGCATAAGTTGTCCATTGGAATTTTGACCAATACTATAAAATTTCAAGATTCTAAGTTTACTACAATGTCAAAAACTATAGAAGATGTAATGAGTACCTTCCATAGAAAGGGATTTTAGTTTTAGTTGCATTTTTCTTCAACTAAGCAAATAAGTTAGCTTTAAATGTATCTGTAGAAACTAGAGCATGCTTCCATCCTTTTTTCTAGTGATAATATGCATATTTTGTATAAGTTGTGGTTTTTCCAAATCCTGAATTCATTTTATAGATAAATAAGCATTCTTCAAATATTAGTGTGGAAGTTTTAAAACATAATTACAAACTACAAAGTCTAGGAAGCGGCATACTTACAACATTTATCAGAGGTAGTAGTCATTTGCATGATCTCCCTTGTGACAATATGCTCTACCACTGTTGCCAACAAAGACACAACCTACAGACACATAGTCCTTAGGCAATTAAGGACTTTTAAGTGGATATGCATGTACATTATTATGCACACCATTGATAGACTAAGATGCATGTTTGCGAGAACAAAACACTAATCCGCCTCTGTGTTCTTCAAAGAAGTAAGGGCAACACAAGCCTGAGAAAGTAAAAAATCTCCTACTAACACTACTAACTGCATCACAAGTCACAAAGGAGTAAAGAAAAATACCTCATATGCAAAATTAACATGGAAGCTAGCTTAATAGTAAGTAATAGGGAAGAAATAGTCAAAAAATATCTACCTCTTTGCAACTTGTTCCAATCCGCAGGAGTTCCTCCGTATCAAAGTATGACCATCACTTAATATTTAGGGTGGCTTTTAAGGTAGTAATAATTTCCTCAAAATCACTACAAAAATTGGCACTATTTAGCTGTGATTATTTAGAGGCAGTTATGTAAACTATCTCTAAAATTCTTTATAGCGGCAATTTATTTAACTGTTACTATGTTTTAATAAATTTTTAAAAATAGCAGCAGTTTAAGTAACAACCGTCGCTATGTTTTAAGAAATTTTTTTCAATTGTGACGGTTGTCAATTAAATCACTGCTATGTTTAACAATAACGGTAGTCTAAGTGATAACCGTCACTGTTATGGGTGAAAATAAGCTTTGAAGAATGAGACAAGCATGAACCCAACAAAAGCTAATTTACTCAGCTCATTGAAGATGCCCAACGAGAACCACATCGCTCATCGCTAGAAGGCAACATAATGAGGTCATCATGAGACCAGTTCACTAAGCAGTTGACTGTCCTGCTCGGGCTCGCTATGCTCAGAGGCAGCACTGAGCTCGCTAAATGATCCATCATAGTGACCCGAGCCGAGAATCTCCACTTGGGAAGGCAAACATCTCACCTAAACAAAGCAAGATGTATTGTAAAGCACACATATGCTAGTCTACAGCCTATAAGAGGGGCCCACCCTACAGAAAGTAGCCTACAACAACCGGATTGCAGGAGTTTTATTATTTTTCACATTTATTTCTTGACGTAACACAACTGTAGCTTATAAATATTGTATGTAACTCTTCCTTCCTCTATAAATAGGAATGTATTGTTAGAAGAGGGAGGAGGGCTAGAAAACTTGTAAGTAAAAGCTTTGTAAAAACCTCCTTTCGTATATTAATAAAAGCTCCGCCATGAACATAGGGTCTGGTACTGCCTGGATTTAGTCGAACCACGTTAAAAGATTGCGCATGCCTCCATCTTTCTTCCTCTTCACCATCCCCTTCATCCTCTAGTCTGCACATCCTTTAAACCAGAAAATAGCTTGGGGTTCAAGAACTACACACCTGTTGGCAGGAATTTGGCATAATCAAATTTCACTGTCAACATTTTGGTGCTAGAAGAAGGGCCTATCTGTTTTCTACATCTATTTCACTAGAACATCCATTCCCACAATAACAATGATAAGAGGAAGAACCACTCGGAGTTCAACCACTCCAGTCTTTCAACCAGCAGACGATCCCATTGTGGAGGCTCACTAGCATTCTACTGCTGTCCCTAGAACTAAAGAGGCGAAAATGCCCAGCCAACCCCAACTGGCACTAGAAAATACAGTAAGAGAGTTGGATGAAACTATTAAAGCATTGGCATAGGCGCAAGCTCAGAGTGCACAAAGACAAGAAGAAATCATGGCACAGCTCTGGTAGTTCCATAAAGAAGCTCAGAAGAAAACTCATGAAGATCATGACAATCAGCAACTGGGGGCTCGCAACGAGCAGAAAGCTCCACCCCTCAGCCTGAAATGTAGAACCTGATAATGGAGGAAGTCCTTCAAAGGCCTAAAAGGCTAGAAGAATACCCACAGCCTCAAAGCAATCAACCTCGCTATGAGGAAAGCTCACCATTTTTTGTGGAGATCAAAATGCAACCTCTCCCATATAAACTTAAAGTGCCTGCGATCCTGCTGTATGATAGAAATAGTAACCTGAGTGACCACCTAGATGCATTCAATATCCAGATGGATCTTCAAACAATCGACCCTCTGGTGAAATGCCATGTCTCATGGCCACACTAAGAGGAGTATCTCAAGCATAGTTCAGAAACCTCCCAGCTCACAACATCAGTAGCTGGGAAGAATGCCAAAGGAAATTCATTGACCAATACCGGGCGCTGAAGAAGTAGCTCATGCCTCTTTGCCATCTCGTAATGATCTTTTAGCGCAAGAACAAATCGCTGAAAGACTATATAGCTAGATTCAGGCATGAAGCTAACTCTGTGAAAAACCCTTAGGAGGAAAGTATCTTAACAGCCATCTCGGTAGGACTTTGCAAAGATGGAAAGTTATACAGAAGCCTCTATAAGTCCCTAGCTCGAGACCTCACTAAATTTTACAAGCAAGCTGCCAAACAAATAAGATGGGAAGAAACCTTTGGAACAGAGGAACCCAAGTAGAAAGTAGATGCCAATAGTCCCACTATAAGCAAAAGGAGGGGTAACAAGAGTCACAGTCACGACCCCAGTCCCTAGCTTATAAAGAAAGCAAAGCCTCCACGACCTGGAGATTGCTTCGAAAGCTACGCCATCCTGTCAGACACACAAGAAAGAATCTTTGCCATAAAAAGACATAATGAAGACTTTGGGAGGCCCAAACTAATGAGAGCTCCCCCCAAGTCTAGAGATGCTAGCAGATTTTGTGCTTATCATAATGAGGCTGGGCACACCACCTTAAAATGTTAGGCAGTAAAAGATGCCATAGAAGACCTTATCAGAAGAGGCCGATTACAGGATTATGTGGTAAGATCGACAGAGCAGCAAGCTCAACAAGCCCAATAAGTCACAATTCAGGAGCCAGAACCTTCTATAAGAACCATATTCTGATCTTGTAATATTCACATGAACTTTTCTATGATCTTGAAATCTATTTATGAATTGTTCAGCGAAACACTACTTAAAATGAATTGCCCTATGATTAAACCTATCTAATTCATAGCCGATTAGCTAAGACACAAAAGTGCTACCCAGCTAGCAATGAGCTACGAAAACAAAACCTATCTGAGGGTGAGACAACCTAGAACCTACCTCGTGTCTGAGGGTGAGACGGCCTTGAGCCTACCTCGCGTCTGAGGGTGGGATGGCCTAGAGCATACCTCCTAACAAAATGAAACAAAAACAAAACAAAACCTATCTAAGGGTGAGACAACCTAGAGCCTACCTCGCATCCGAGGGTGAGACGACCTTGAGCCTATCTCGCGTCTGAGGATGAGTCGGCCTGGAGCCTACCTCGTGATAAAATGAAATAGAAACAAAACAAAACTGAGGGTAAGACAACCCCAAAGCCTACCTCGCAACAAAAGCATAACCAAAAATGGCACAAAGCCTACCTCAACGACACACTCAAACCTAATAACAGGCCATTAGCCTGTTACAATACAAGAACACTAAAACAAATTTATTGAAGCTCTCATGCAACTAAGTATCCATAGTTACCATATGGACAGAAGATCACAGCTCACATGCAACCCTCCATCAGGCATAGCTTGCATGCTACCTGGCCAATGCCATTCATAAACCAGAGAGAAGCAAACAAAGATAGTGAAGAATTGAAAGCACGACCTTTGGTCAGAAGGGGATTTCATTAATCATCAGAAATGTGCAAACAACAATGCATAAAAGTGCCCAATACAACTTTTAGAAGCTACACAGAAGATCTCATAAAAAGCCTCAATGAGGTAAGATTACATCAGAAGAAGAAGAAATACAGAAACAGAGGCAAAAGCCTAAAAGCCTAATACTACCATTCTGACAAGAAAGTGAAGAGCCGACTACAAGGAGGCAAACTCCCACCAGCAAGAAGACCAGCAACTCCACTCCTGTAGTCTTCCATCCCTAGCTAGTGGTTCCTCCTAGACTAGACCCCGTGTAACTCAAAAAAGCACCAAGAGCCCGACTAATGGTGCTAGATTCTATGGAAGGAGCCTGGGAAGATAATCCAAGATCCACATAAGACTCCCCAAGAGCCTATAAGAAGGATCTTATAGTGAAGCCACATGCAATAGGCTATCCATACCTCCATGCATTCTACAACAGGCCATCCATGTCTCAACAATCTTCATCAGAAGCCAAGATATCAAAAGTGCAGGGAGCTCAACAAACTCCTCCATTAAACTCTTCTGAGAGAAAGATAGAAGACCTTCAGGGTATAAAAAGATCAACTCAGTCCATCAAAAAATCTAGAAGACATCTGGTTAATCTTAATCTGACGGCCTAAAGCAAGTAGTCGTGCCATGCCAACGGTCAAAACTTGTGAACAGAATAAAGCATGGCCTGAAGCAAAATGAAAAAATAGAAAAGAAACCTAAAATGAAAAATCAGGAAAGCAAGGACTTTGACTACAAACAAAGCCTCAGAAAAATTATAATTCCCGATCCACAAATTGAATCGAGAGTTAAGGGGCTTATGTTATGGGTGAAAACCAACTTTGAAGAATAAGACAAGCACGAACCCAACAGAAGCTAAGTTACTTAACTCACCGAAGACACCCAGTGAGAACCACCTCGCTTAGCACTAGAAGGCATCATAACAAAGTCATCATAAAACTAGCTCGCTAAGCAGCTGACTGTCTTGCTCGAGCTCGCTATGCTACAAAGGTAGCACCGAGCTCGCTAAGTGATCTACCACAGTGACCCGGGTTGAGAATCTCCGCTCGAGAAGGCAAACATCTCACCTAAACAAAGAAAGATGCAGTGTAAAGCACACATTTGCTAGTCTATAGTTGACAAGAGGGGCCTACCCCATAGAAAGTAGCCTGCAATAGTCGAATTGCAAAAGTTTTATTATCTTTCATATTTATTTCTTGATGTAACACAACTGTAGCTTGTAATTATTGTATGTAACTCTTCCTTCCTCTATAAGTAGGAATGCATTATTAGAAGAGGGAGGAGGGCCAGAAAACTTGTAAGCAAAAGCTCTGTAAAAATCTCTTTTCATATATTAATAAAAGCTCCGCCGTTGACATAGGGTCCAGTACCACCCAGATTTAGTCGAACCACATTAAAAGATTACACACAACTCCATCTTTCTTCCTCTTCACCATCCCCTTCATCCCCCAGTCTGCATATCCTTTAAACCAGAAAAAAAACTTAAGGTTCAAGAACTACACACCTGTTGACAGGAATTTGGCAGAACCAAATTTAACCGTCAATAGCCATTATGTGAAAAAACAAAATTCATACATTAGCATTGGTCCTTATCATCCCATTAACCCAGCAAACTCTGAAGCCCTCCTTTCTATAAAACAAAAACTCACCTTAGTGTACTCATTCACTCATGCAGCTAATTGCCTTCAAGTCTTCACCCCTCAACTCAACCACTCAAGCAATCAAGATTGGCCACACACACATGTAGACGGTGATGCACACCAACTTCGACGGTAGTGACAGGCAACATCTCAAGTTCAATTTTTTTTATTTTGAAATTCTCTACCATCAAATGGTATTCCTCTCTTGTTGTTTCATTGAAACAATGGTAAGCTATCTTACTAGCTCCTAATCCATTGGAATTAGGATAAAACCTTCTATGCCACAAACCTACTGTGTTGTTGAAGGCCACTTCTACTTGAATTGTTGTGATGTTGTCCAACTTTAGCAATAATATTGTGATTCCTTTCTATGAGTTAGAATATCAAATTTGCTTTCCTACATCTACTTTTTTAATAAAATATTTGTAAAGATAAAATTTTCCGTACAATTTACATGATTACATGTGAATATAAATTTTGTAAGACATGTGACAATGATAAACCAATGTTTATGTTGTATTAAAACCACTTTGTAATAATGTTTCTGTGTGCTATTTTAATTACCTCAAAATAAACTATCTGTAGTATGAATCGTAACTATTTATTCTCTAATTTCCATTTCTATATTGCTTCTAACTTAAATGAATATGATGCAAATTTGCTATATTCACTTCATGCCCAGAGTTTGTCCTTTTTTTTTTATTTACTTCATGCATACCAAATTTTAATTTTAATTCCCCACTTGTTTATCTATAATATTAGTAACGTTTTGTTCTTTATTAAACTACAATTTCACCAACTTAGGGTATGAATTCTATGAAAATCAAGCTGGATTCTGGGTATTATTAAATTCCAGTGGTACACCAGAAGGTCATTAGTTATGACACATCACATTCATTAGTACTTAGTTACACTTAGATATATTTAAGTTATGTGTAGTACTACATCAATCATAATAGGAACACATTATTTTCTATTATACATTTATGTATTTACTCTATTCAATAAAGGTGAATTGTCCACTTTTGTTGTTTTTGATGTCTGAGAAATTAGAAATAAGATTTTTAATGTTGACGGTAGAATCTGGTTCTGAGCCAAACTCCAATCAACTATTACCGGTTCTTGAACCCTGAACTATTTTCTAGTCGATAGAATGAGAGAAGAAGATGGTGGAGAGAAAGAAAGGCAATGGCAGACAATATTTTTAACATGGTTCAGCTAAATCCAGGTGACACCAGACCTTACATCCATGATGGAGTTTTACTAATTTGAAGGAAAAATTTATAGAGCTTTTGCTAAGTTAATTCAGCCTCTCCCCCTTCTTCCCCTTCTACCAGTGATTTCCTTATTTATAGAGGAAGAAAGGTTACATGCAAAGATTATAAGTTACAATTCTATTACATTAGATAATAAATGAACAAGACTCTCTAGATTACTACAAATCAACTACTACAAGCTATTTTTTGTAGGGTGCACCCCTTTTGTCAGCTAGAATACAGGCTTGATGCAAGCTTGTCTGGACTCCATCTCACAGAGCTTTTGGTCTTGGGGGATGCTTTGTCTTCATGTACTAAGATCCCTGATGCAAGATTGATATTATTCTTCAAACAGTGAGGTTAGGCTTAAGGTTGGTGAGGCGAGCTCAAATTATGTGAGTTACGACTTAGCAAAGTAATTTATTGAACATGTGAATCGGGACCTCGCGCTCTTATCCTCAGTGAGCTAGATGTCCTCTAGTATAGACATAGCTTCCATTGGACCTTTAACCTACTCTTACAAGACTAATTTTTACCTGCAATGTAAGCCTCTCAACTCTCAGTTCACTTTACGGACTAGGAGTTGTAATTTTTGTTGTTTTAGTTAAAGTCCTTGCTCTGCCATGCTGTTACTTCAGGCTTTCACTCTTTCACTTCATCTGGCTTTGGCCATACTTCTTTTTCTGGACTTACCTTCTAGCGATCAATGTGGCAATCTGACTTTCTCAGAACCATTCGATTAAGCATGAATTTTTGTTCGTTGGGTTATTTACTGAACCCAAATTAGTTTATAAAGCTTGAGAAGCTCTTCTTGTTTCTTTGTGATCAAATGGACATATTGGTTAAGCCTCTGAATACCTTTGTTGGTTTGGCTTTTGGTGAAGCGTTGATGTGTGTATAGCCTACTGCATGGGGCTTTGAAGCATAGATAGCCTATTGCACATAGCTCTTGTGGATAGCTCTTTATGCTAGCCATAGGGGAGATCTTCTACAGATCTTGGATTATTTCTTTAAGGCTTTGTCATGATTTCCTGCCTTGCCAGCCAGACTCCTAACACCTTTTTGAATTGCTCTAGGCCTGGTCCAGGAGGAACCTGTGGCTAAGGAGGGATATAAGTAAGAGCGGTTGGGCTTGCTGGTCTTTCTGTTGATGGGAGTTCATCTCCCAATGGTTAGCTTTCTGTCTTCAATAATGGCTTTAGGAACTTTTGGTTTTTGTTTCTGTATATCCCTCTTCTGATATAAATTTTGCCTCTTTAAGTGAGGTCTTTAGTGAATGAGCTTTTTTTTTTTATATAGCCCTTGAATGTTGTATTGGATGCCTTCATTCGCTTCTGATGATGATGTATATTGCTACAGATTAATGAAATGCTTGTATGGCCAATTGATCACAACTTTACATGAACTTTTAGCATATGGTTGCCTCAATCAATGATAAGTAAAATTTAGCCAGGTCACATGCGAGCTACGCTTGGAAAGATCTCGTTAGTGAGCTATGAGTATCTATTTACATGAGAACTGTGATGAGTTTATAGCATCCTTGCACCTATGTGAGCTCTTTCAACCATTTTATAATGCCTCCATATCTTAGCGAGATGATAGCTTTTCATTGGATGAGATCACATATCAATTGAATCTGTACCATAACAATCTCATTACTTAGTCTTGTAGCTATCTTGTTGCTCAGTGAGATAGTAGTCTTATTGCTTAGTCCTGCAACAATCTTCTTGCTTAGTGAGATAACAATCTTGTTGCTTAGCCTTACAGCAATCTTGTTGCTCAGCGAGATAGCAATCTTATTGCTTAGTGGTCATTATAAAATTTGTCCCTACTAGCAATCCTATTGCTTAGTCTCATGACAATCTTGTTACTCAATGAAACAAAAATCTCATTGCTTAGTGCTGTAGAAATCTTGTTGCTCAACGAGACAACAATCTTATTGCTTAACCTCACAGCAATCTTATTGTTTGGCAAGATAACAATCATGTTGCTCAGGTTGGGGATTATACTCTTTTGCTCCCAATTTACAAGATATTGCTCGCTTTGGATGTATTGACAGGGTAGGCTTCGTGCCATCTCACTCTCAGATGTATCTGCATGATGGCGAGGTGAAAGCTCATCACCAGTTTGGTAGCATTTCTGAGTTTTAGCCAACTGGCCATAAATAATATTGGATAAGTATAGAGTAACTCTTTTTTTGTGCAGCTTTCTGCTGGATAATCTATGCAAAGATTTCAAAATTGTCATTGATCTTAGGAAAACATTACAGGATTAGAATATGGTTTTAATATAGGGCTCCGACTCTTGATCAGTGATTTGCTGAGTCTGCTGACCTTGTTGTTCTGATGGCCTCACCATATAATCCTGTAATCGGCCTCTTTTGATGAGGTCTTCTATGGCATCTCTCAATGCCCAACATCTGAGGTGGTGTGTTTGACCTTATTATGATAAGTGCAGAATCTGCTTGGATCTCTAGACTTGGAGGGAGCCCTTATCGACCTAGGCTTCCCAAAGTCTTCTTTATGCCTTTCCGTGGCAAAAATCCTATCTTGCATATCTAACAGGATATTTTAGCTTTCAAAGTGACCTTTAGGCTTAGGTCACTGAGGCTTTGCTTTCTTCGCAAACTGAGGATTGGGGTTGTGGCTGCGACTCTCATTGCTCCTTTTTTTACTCGGGGTGGAGCCATGGGCATCTGCTCTTTGCTTAGGCTTTTCTGTTCCAAAGGTTTCTTCTCAATTCATTTGCTTGGTAGCTCGCTCATAAAATTCAGTAAGATCTCGAGCTGGTGACTTGTAAAGGCTTTTATACAGCTTCCTGTCCTTGTGGAGTCCCATTGAGATTACTATTAAAATGCTTTCCTACAAAGGATTTTCTACAGAGTTGGCTTCATGCCTAAACTTGGCTAAGTAAACTTTCAGTGACTCACCCTTGCATTGAAAGATCATTGCAAGATGACAGGGAGGCGTGAGCTACCTCTTCAATGCTCGATACTAGTCAATGAATCTCTTTTGACATTCTTCCCAGCTATTGACGCTGTGAGCCAGGAGGCTTTTGAACCATGCCCAAGGTATGCCTCCTAATATCGTTAGGAAGATGTAGCATTTAACCAAATGGTCAATTGTTTGAAGATTCATCTGAACATTAAATGTGTTCAGGTGGTCATATGGGTTGCTATTTCCATCATACAGTAGGATCGCAGGCACTTTAAGTTCCTGTGTAAGGGGCTGCATTTCGATCTCCATGGAGAATGGTGAGCTTTCCTCACAATGAGGTTGATTATTCTGAGATTAGGGACACTCCTCTAGCTATTTCAGCTTTTGGAGAACTTGCTTCATTATTGGATCCTGAGCTTCGATTTGGGGGCCAAAGCTCTCAGCTCGCTATGAGCCCCTAGATTGCTAGTCATGATGGTTTTCATGAGTCTCTTTCTGAGCTTCTTCACACAACTACTGGAGCTATGCTATGATTTCCTCTTGTCTCTGTGCATCCCAGGCTCATGCTTGTGCTAGTGCTTTAACAGTTTTAGCTAACTCTCTTACCATGTCCTTAAGTAATGGTTGAGGAGCTGCCAGTTGAATGATTGGAGTGCTGGAACTCCTGGTGACCCTTCCTCTCATCGTTGTAGTTAGACGGAAAGATGATTTAGAAAATAGATAAGGCCCTTCCTCTAGCGCCAAAATGTTGATGGTGGAATTTGGTTCTGAGTTAAACTCCAATCAACTTTGATTGGTTCTTGAACCCTAAACTATTTTTTGGTTGATAGAATGAGAGATGAAGATGGTGGAGAGAAAGAAAGGCAATAGTAGACAATATTTTTAACGTGGTTTAGCTAAATTTGGGTGGCACCAAACCCTATGTCCATGATGGAGTTTTATTAATTTAAAGGAAAAACTTACAGAACTTTTGCTAAGTTATTTTAGCCTCCCCCCTCTTCCCTTTCTAATAGTGATTTCCCTATTTATAGAGGAAGAAAGGTTACATGCAATGATTATAAGTTGCAATTCTGTTACATCAGATAATAAATAAACAAGACTCTCTAGACTACTACCAATCAGCTACTATAGGCTGCTTTCTATGGGGTGGGCCCTTCTTGTTGACTAGAATACAAGCGTGATGCAAGCCTGCCTAGACTCCATCTCATGGAGCTTTTGGTCTTGGGGGATGCTTTGTCTTCATGAACTAAGATCCTTGATGTGGGATTGCTACTATTCTTCGAACAGTGAGGTCAGGCTTGAGGCTAGCGGGGCGAACTTGAATTATGTGTGAGCTAGGACTTAGCGGAGTAATTTTCTGAACACGCGAGTCAAGACCTCATGCTCTTATCCTTAGTGAGTTAGATGTCCTCTAGTGCGGACTTGGCTTCTATTGGACCTTTAGCCTACTTTTCGAGACCAATTTTCACCCACAATATTTAATTTGCATAAGACTTACAAAACTAACAAATATTAATAATTGACCTTTATTTATTGGATAAGAGTAAGAACAAATATTATAATTAAATGAAACTGTGTCATGTAATCTATATCAATCACAGTGATTTTTAGGTAAGAATGCTAGCTAAGTGCAGTTTGTTGCAAACTAAAGAACCATTGCATATATACCTCAGAACAATAAAAAAGTTTAAATGGAACAAATTGCAAATTATATATATAAGAATGGAATCAACTTTGCAGCCATATTGTGATTAACTTTTCTTTCTTTATGTGTCTATAGAAACCATTAAAATGCTCCAAAAAAGAGGTTTGCTAACCATAGAAATTTAATTTAAAAGGTCAATTCATGCTTAGAATCTAATATGGCTGAGTTGAGCTTTGTGACTGCTCTTAAGTTTTTTAAATATAAACTGATAGACTCATTGGTTTGTGAAGCATTTGCCTAATTCTTACTTTGCTAATTATGATTACAGCTTAATGATTGAAGTAGGGAACTAAGCATTAATACCATTGTAGTTTAGATAGCGGTCTTTTTTCCAAGCATTTATATATGATGTGAATGGTAATGCAAAAAAAGTGTTGTCCTTCATATCTCCTACATCTTTTATATATTTGTGCATCCCAGTGATCATATTGAATGGAAACTCTCATTCATATAAGTTTGTATAAACACCACATCAACTGTTATCTTCATTTTAATTATTACCCATGTCACTTTTTGATATCAAGACTATCATTTAACTGAAGGAAATTATAAGTTGGCTAATAGTAGGAAGACTAGTTTAAGAAGTTAGAGTTCATAGAAAGCTTAGTCTAAACTACATTGTTGTGGACTTTTCTTTTCTGTCAAGTTTGTTTTTTGCATATACATATGAGTGTGTGTGTGTGTGTGTGTGTGTGTGTGTGTGTGTGTCTTCAAACCAATAGTTTGGGGAGCATATGAATCACAAAAACTAGAATTGGATTATTTTATATTGTTCTTATACATTGACTAAAAAGTGTTTGAGTATATATTCTGGGAAAAAAAGAATACAAACAATCAGTAGTGAGGGAAATTTTTTCCTGTCTATTAATTTCACTGCTAATTGGATTCATTTCTATTAGATTCAAAATTTATGGAATTTTTTATATAGTTATATTGTGTATGCATTCCAAGTGATTGATGAAGCTGAATATACTTAGAAAGCACATAGCATGCAAAACTGCAAATGACATAGGCTAATCAAATCCATATAATACTAACACATACATGATACTAATTGAAAAGAGTTTATTTAATTTGTTTATCTTCTCTATGTTCTATTTTAGTTTTGTGTCTCTTTCTTCTAATCATGTTATTGATTGGTACTTTTCATAACAAAAAGGTTGTGTTGTTTATTTTTTTTTCTTTTATTGTTATAGCAATGTACAATATTCTATGTCACTATTTCTTAATTACATGTAGCAGGAGTAAAAGTTATTTTGATGCATGTATTTATTAGTTTTCCTTGCATTGAATCCATGTAAAATGAGTTCCATTTTCTTTAAAGGCAAATTGGAAAACAAAACCTAAAAAGTAGTCTAAGAGTAGGCAATTAAGTTACGTAAAGATTTGCAATTTGATTATGCACGAGCATGCAAAGACATTTATTTTATTATGAGTAACACTGCAAACATGAGATTTTCTTCTACCCCTTATATTCACTCTATTAGATAAGGATCATGTGCTCTACTTTATTGTATTTAATGAATATCAACAATATATCATAGTAATCTGTAGTGATCTCTCTAATGATATGCAGTTATCCCATAAATGTGATAGCTTTCATTTAGCTTCCTAATCAAAACCAATTTGCCAGATAGTCTTGCAATTGCTAGGTAGAAATTACAAAATAAAAAGGATAAAGTTTTATATTGTATGTGCATTCCAAGTGATTGATGAAGCTAAATATGCTTAGAAAGCACATAGCATGCAAGACTACAAATGACATAGGCTAATCAAATCCAAATAATGCAAACACATACATGATAATGACTAAAAAGAGTTTATTTATCCCGTTTATCTTTTCTATGTTTTCTTTTAGTTTTGTGTCTCTTTCTTCTAATCATGTTATTGATTGGACACTCTTTACAGTAGGTGCCCTTATATTATGATGTCCATAACATAACAGTAAAGTTTCATTTAACTACATAATTCCACACTTCATTGCCAAAGAGTTATCCCATAAATGGTGTATTGCTAAACTTAGTCTGTTGTTATGAGATATGTGATGCTGAATGTATGAAGATTTTATTTTTTATAAAGTGTAAAATATTTCTGATTAGGTAGCCATTATGGCTCCTCTTCCCACTTTTAACAATGCCTTATGTGTCCTTCAAAACCATAGATATGGGTAAATTATGGATTAGTTTGTCAAGGAATATATAAGGAAGGATTGAACAAGTTCCTGGATTTCACATTTCAATGACAATTTATTGAAGGGAGAATAATGTGTCCATGCCATAGTTGCAAATTTAAAAAATGGTTGAATATAGCTGAAGCATACGACTACTTTTCTCAAAAGCAATTTCTAGTGGAATACACTAAGTGGATATGGCATGGAGAATGCAACGAACCTGAAACATCTTCTAGTAAAGCACATGCAGTCAAAACTTTCCAAGATATAGGTCTCCAATGCCCTTTAGAAGATATGATCAATGATACATTTGAATTTGGTTGTATGCACGATGTCAATGAGGCTAACTTGTCTAATGATGATGCTAGTAATAATGATAACATGTAGGGACAAACAATGGATAAAGTCACAACTGAGTTTTATGAGTTACTCAATGATGGAAATCAAGAACTCTATGAAAGGTGTACGGAGTACTCCAAACTATCTTTTCTAATAAAATTGTACGACATAAAGTGCTTGTGTGGTATGATAGATAAAGCCATGATAATGATCTTGGAATTATTGAAGAATGCATTCCCGCATGCTAAGATACATAATTCTTTGTATGAGTCTAAGAGAACCATCACTAAACTTGGTTTTAATTACACTAAGATACATGCTTGTCCAAATGATTGCATGTTGTATTAGGGTGAGGATAAGAATAAGGAAACATGCAAGAGATGTCAGGCATCTAGATGGAAGGAAAGAGTTGTCGGTAAGAAGAAGAAACAACTTGTCAAAGTGTTATGCTACGTTCCACTAAAACAAAGGTTGCAAAGGTTGTTTATGTTTACTAAGACGACTGAGCATATGCATTGGCATGTAACTGGGAATCATAACTATGGTTGGATAAGGCATCCAAGAGACTCTAAAGTGTGGAAGAAGTTTGATGCAAATCATCCAGAATTTGCTTTAGATCCTTAAAATCCTCACCTAGGTCTAGCCATTGATGAATTCAATCCTTTTGGGACCATGAGTACTAATTACAACATTTAACCTATAATTTTGATACCATACAATTTGTCATTGTGGATGTATATAAAGCCAGCTTCTTTCATTCTTACGATGATCATTTTGGGTAAATGAATGCTAGGTTATGACATTAATGTCTACATGCAACCTTTTATAAAAGAGTTGAAGGAATTATGGATGGAGGGTGTGGACACCTATGATGTCTACATGTGTAATATGTTCAAAATGTAGGCAGTACTAATATGGATGATTAGCAATTTCCTAGGGCTTGGCACCCTATCTAGTTGGAATACACATACTGGATTAGCTTGCCTGACTTGTAACTTCAATGTAGTTCCACTACATTTTCCTTTTAGTAGAAAATGGTATTTTTGGGGGTATCATCATTTTCTTGGAGCAAATCATAGGTTTCGGTTAATAAGGCTTCGATTTGATAGGAGTCAAGACTTTAGAAACTCCCTGAAAGCACTGTAAGGCACAAATATCTTTAGACAAGTAGAGAACATCAATATTACATTTGGGAAGCCAGTACAAGGGGATGCTAAAAGGAAGCGAGCTTATGGAAATAATGATGAGGTTGACACATAACAATGGAATAAGAAGTCTATATTCTTCTAACCTCCATATTGGAAAACTAATATGTTGCGTCATAATCTTGATGTCATGCACATCAAGAAAAATGTGTGTGACAATCTCATTTACACATTATTGAATAAGACTGGGAGGACAAAATACCATCTCAATGCTCGGAAAGACCTTTAGGCAATGGATATAAGAAGGGACTTGTGACCTGATGACAAAGGAAAATACCAGCCATCTCTTTTTACAATAACAAACATAATGAAGGATGCATTCTTAGGAGGATTGAAGAATATGAAGATGCCTAATGGATATTCAATCAACATTTCTTGGTGTATCAACCTAAAACAATGCAAGTTGTTTAGGTTGAAAAGCCATGATTGTCATGTACTTATAGAGCAATTACTGCCCCTTACAATATGTAATGTGTTACCAGACCAATTAACTGTAGTGTTGGTTGAGTTCAGCTCATTTTTCAAACAAATATGTAGTAAAACCTTCAATGTTGCTAACCTCAAGAATTTCCAACATTGAATAATTCTTATGCTTTGTCATTTGGAAATGTTGTTCCCTCTATCATTTTTCACTGTTATGGTTCATTTGTGCATTCATTTAGTTTATGAACTTCATTTACAAGGTCCAGTATAATATCAGTGGATGTACCCTATTGAGAGGTAATTGTTGATTTCATACATTTAATTATAACCTATAAGTGAACTTGTTTTCTTTCCTAATGACATCTTCTTTTATGTAGATATTGGAACATATGAAGTTTTATGTTTGCAATAGGACTCAACCAGAAGGTTCCACTACTAAAGGGTACATATCCGAGAAGTGCCTTATGTTTTGTTCAAGATATTTGTAGGCAATTGAGACAATGTTCAATTGACCAAAATGCATGAATGATGAACCAAATGATATTCAATGCAATGACCTAATCCCTAATATCTTTCCTAATATAGGTAGATAAGTGGATAGTCACTCCAGTTTCACATTGACACATATAGAGATGAGACAAGCACATCGATATTGTATTTGCATATGAAATAACTCATTTTTGCTTGTTTAAATGACAAGAAAAGGAGAGACAATGTTTCATTGGATAGGTTGAGTTATGGGACATTGTCCATAGGAGAAGTAATAGCTCATACATGAACGATGAGGCAAGGAGCATAGGGGTGAAGGTTCGTTGAAAACTTTATTACTTTTGAATCAATAATCAATTGATATTGATACTTATGTTTTGTTGTTTACTTAAGAAAAATTGCAAGAAGCCTTAAGCCAAACGGACCAAACACAGCTTCGAATGATTTCCACAAACGATGCTTTTGGGTAAGTGTTTGGGAGGGAGCACCCAGGTCGTGTTCAAGGACTAGGTATGGGTGTTTGTCCCACTAGTATGTTTGGGAATAGTTCTTAAAGAGGAGGTGGTAGTTGTTTATCAGGCTCCAATGCTTTGAACCAAGAACTTTATGGGCTTAAATTAGAGCTATATCAAAATAAGGAGCAATTAGATAAAACATAGGTGTAGGTGCAAGCCATTATGGACTACATCAAGGCCATGGGTGGGTGCATTCCACCCTATTTCTCCATTTAGCCACCTACTGACCAATAGGTATTATGCCTAAAACATGGTCAAATCTGTTATTCCAACTGCATGAATACTGTTTGCTATTTGCTATTTGCTGCATTTTTGTTTGCTCTTTAATGACATTTGGTGATACATTCCTGTTTGCCTTCTTTCCTATGTTTTGTGTTTAATTTATCTTAGAGTACAAACAAGAAGTTCAACTTTAATTTAGCTCACCTTACTATTATTTTTATATCTTAGAGTGCAAATAGCAAGTTTAACTTTAATTTATCTCATCCAAAAATTTGAAACATTCTATTAATTACCAGACCTAATGACTTTAGTTTTGTTGACTAGCCTAGTTAATTTGTACATCCTTAGTTTGTAAATTTACAAGTCCTATGACCACAAAGGAAATGTAAAGACAAGTGATGATAGTATTGAATAAATGAATTATTGTGTTAGGATAGAGGTGATACGAAATTATAAAAGTAGAAACATGTATGGGCCAACTACAACCGATTTATCATATATTTGTTGTAAAAAAAAACCCAATCAATTCTAATACAATTTCATTGTTTATGCTTTCCAAAATTACATTTGCAATCCCTACACAAATATCCTTTGTATGCGGTTCATAATCATGCCACTCTTTGATTGAATTCAAGTAATCCAAAGTCAGCAAATACCCCATTCTTTTGTTTTCTCACAAATGATCTTAGCGAACTCTTCTGAAGCAAACAATTTTTTGTAAGATTGTTGTCTATTTTCTTTTCTTGAAGTGTCACCATAATCTCTCTCACCTAGTCAAATAATAGTTGCCTTTTCTTCTGTAATACCCTATAGCACCATGTATAAACTGCACCCTATCAGCACTACTCCAACTACACTATATCTAAGAAAAATATAAGTTGCAAGATATAATGAGTCCAGAGGCCACAATTCCCTACAACATGAATCCAAATCAACCTTGTACACTATTATGCCAAAAAGAACAACAAAAACTAATGACCATACATACCAAATAAGTGACAGTGAGAAACCTAATATTCCAACCCAACTTCCATTAGCTCAAATCCCTATTACCATAGACAACAAAAATGATGGATTGTATTGCTATCATGAATGACATGAGTGCTATATTTGAGTGATGGCTTGGATATTCTTTAGCATTTCTACTCATCTTGCCCTGTAAACCACATTTTACTTAATACATCATAAAAAAAATAAAAATTGATATTATGTGTTATCTTTCCTTGATGTGTTATTCTATGTGTAAACTGTAAGAGACTAGCATTCTTTTTTCTTCACTTATTAAAATTATAAAAGTTGATATTAAAATTATAAGAGGTTATACTGACATATGTATGCCAAACTATGGTATAATTGTGTTAGGTTATGGGTAATTGAATTATTGTTTTTAAACCAAAATTTTGCTGAACTATGGCACACTTGAATTGCTATTTTTGCATGTCTAAATTCCTAAGTAATTCTTCAGTCTGAGACGCTCTTTTTTTTTTTCCTTTTTAAGAAGGAATTGATGCTAATTTGGAAGATCAATTTTTACCTATATATACAAGGAGATCTTCAAGAGTGAGCAATGAAGACAAAAATGCGACTAATTCTAGCTAATCTTCTTAGGTTTTATTGTATTTTTAGTTTTAAATAGTTTTTGAATGAAATGTAAAAGTTGACTAATGTTATAACTTTTAGTTATACCTTTAAATATTTTATTTGAATGAATGCCATTATTATATTTGAATTAATGTCATTTTTATTACACCATAAATTTTTATTTTTATTTTACAAGAATAATTAATGTCATTAATTAATGGAATGAACAAATTGAATGGTTTAAAATTTTTTAAAAAAATTTAGCAGTGGTTAAAAAACCACTACGAAATTAAATATAAATTAAAAAAGTAACGGTGGTTAAATAACTACCACTAAATTAAATTGAAAATTTTTATAAAAAATAGTGGTGGTTAGGTAACCTCCACTAAATTAAATTAGAAATTTCTAAAAAAATAGTAGCAGTTTAATTACCACAGTTTCCAGCGGTTTGTTTTAACCACTACTAATCTCAAATTGGTGTCATGTTTTTTAACGGTTCCTGTAACCGTCACTATATACACTACGTAACCATCGCTATTTTAAGGATTTTTTTTATAGTGAATTAATTATATTTTAAAAGAATTTTCATAAAAAATTTGCCAATTTGAGATGGTTTTTCCCATGATTTTTTCATGAGAAATGTTTTAGGGCAGGAAAATCTGTGAGAAAAACCACGGAATTTTTTTTTCAAATCTTTAATTTGTTTTACAAAAAATCCATGACAAAATTAGTGTGAAAATCATGAGAAAGTCCATGGGAATATATATATATATATATATATTAAGTTTTTTGCTGATGTATTTGTTATAGGTTGGCTTCCATAAGAAATACAAGAGTGATTACTCTATGGGAGAGAAGGGATGGCAGTGGAGTTAAGATTGGGTTGGTTTTGAATAAGAATGAAATGGAAGCTTTTACTAATCTATTTGCTAAATGTTTTAAATCCTTTTAATAAACTCTTTTCATGACAAAGAGATTTGTATTTGTCTCATTTGCTATTTTTGTCAACATGACGAGTCTTTGGGTGTAAACATTGATTTAAGAGCAGCAACTGAAATGAATTATCCATTTATGGCATTGATTTAGTTACTTTAAAGTTCTTCTTACACTGTATTAGAGAGTAAAATGTGTCATTATAATTATTGATAAAAATATCAATTATTTAGAGTTAGATAAATAACAACCAATTGAAATTTTTCAAAAATTTATAATTATTTATTTCCTAATACTTTAGAGAATAAAGTGTATTATTATAATCATTGATAAAAATATCAATAATTAAGAGTCAGATAAATAACAACAAATTGAATTTTTTAAAATTTATAATTATTTATTTCCTTCATTTTCTTATTAATGATTATAATAATGTACTTTACTCAATAACTTAATTATCTTATCAACGATTATAATAATATATTTTACTTTATAAATTGTATCTTGCGCAAATACGGTGCTTACTTGTGTTGAGCTAGACTTTGCATTGGAGCCTATTTTTCTGGTTGTTAGAATTTTTTGGCTTGTTTATTGTTTTTTTTTTTTTATCAAAAATTCCTTTGTGCACACGAAGAGTGTGAATGTGGATACAGGTGAGTGTGTAGCTATCAATGCTCCATAGGGAGATATTTTATATATAGTTTTACTATATGCAGTTTTTAGACACTTTAGAATCATTTCCTTTCACAAACTATAGGATCTACATTTCTGTAAACTCTACTAAGAAAGCATGTATGATACACTTCTAAAATGAGAGTGTATCAAGCTTTTCCCTTTTATATATGAGATATACTTTGGTAGCTATTCAAAATATTTACAAATTTTTATCAAAAGTTAATATAAAAAATTTATAAAAGCTGCAATATATTTTATATAAAATCTTACAATTTTTTCACAAACACTACTAGAAAATGCCTTTTTTTCAATGACCACTGTTGTCAGTTGACAAATGCATAAATTGTGTCAAGCATTGGGGCCCATAATTAATATAGAAACATAGTCATTTCCTTTAACTGTGTGTGTCATAAATATGTATTATTTTTTCCTATTATTTTGTTATAGAATTAAATGGTCATCGAAATTGATTTGAATAATTTTTGTAATTTAGGTTTTCACAATTACAACCAAATTCACAGCGCTTGTCTTGTACTATTGAAGCTTTTTGTCATCTGGCTTTTTAACTCTTTGCTTATGATTCTCATTGGCTTCACTTTGAACTTTTTGCTTAAGATTCTCATTGGTTCTTCATTCATCTAGCACAATTGGGTGAGAATTTACTCTTTCACATTCTATCTATATTTGGGTGATTTTTCTTCTTAATTTATTTAGCCACTAGAGGCTTGGAATTCAGTATTTTAGGTTACAATTCTGGAGAACCAAAATTTCAAAGGTAGATTCCCTAATTTATATTCATCAATTTCAACCTCTCGTTCTAACTAATTGTAATTTTTTAATTTTGAACTTCATGATTAAAATTTTTCTTGGCAATTGCATACTCTATTTGGTAGATTAAGTTCTAATTTATTTTAATTCCATACTTTGAGTAATACAATATCTACTAATTCTCACTAGAACAAAACATCCAATGTTTGGCTCTTTAACTATATTTTCCAATCTTACACAAATTCAATCTCTTGCTTCTTTGCCGTTGTTACACTAGGTTCTCTAAAATGGGAAATGATATTCACGTAATTTCTTGTAATAGACTCAAATTTTTAACTCTTAAGTTTTTCTCCTCATAGTTTCAAGCACTATCTAGTTAATTTAATTAGGGGAAAATACATTTTAGCCCTTTGAATTATGCTTCCAAATTAATTTACCTCCTCAACTTTAAAACCCAACACTATAATCCTTTGAAGTTTTGACTTAATTCATTTTGTTATCTCTATAGTTATTTTTATAGAAATTTATTTTATCAAAATCACATTATCTTTTACAATTGAATAAACTAAGGATTTAAGAGACAAAATGGAGTTTATGATCTCTCATACTAGAAGCACTTCAGATGTTGTAGGAGGAGTTCAAACCATACACCAGTGTCGATGAGAAAACCCAAATTTGTTGAGATTGAATAACATGGGTGATTAAAAATTGGGGAATTGCCCCATAAATTGCACTCTGTTAGGCCAAGATTAAGAATTTGATTCATTGCATAGTCTCCATAAATGCTATCTTGAAGAACCTTTTCTAAATATAAAGTTCTATTCTTTTTTCAACAAAAGTTGAGTATAATTATTAAAAGCTTATTTGATTTTCCTTTTTATGTCCACATGATGAGCTCAAACTATGATCTTGTGACTCTGAATTATTACATTATTCTAATCGTATAAGTGCATTTGTTGTCAATAAATCCAGGTTTCCTCATTGGCACTGGCATATGGTTTAAATTGCTCCTACAACGCCTGAGATGCTTCTAGTGTGAGATATCATAAACTCTATTTTGTTGCTTAAATCCCTAGTTTATTCAGTTGTAAAAGGTAATATGGTTTGGGTAAAATAAATTTCCTTAAAAAATAATAGTAAAGATGAAAAAAAAAATCAATTAAGTTAAACTTCAAGGGGGTATAGTGTCAGGTTTAAAAGTTAAGGGGGTAAATTGATTTGAAAGCATAGTTTGGGAGCATAATGAAATGAATTTGCATTCCATTATACATACTACTTTCTATAATCAGGTTTATGAAATTGCAAAGTCAAAGTTTTAAGGATTGATGATACTTATTAGTGATTTTGACAAGAAGCTACTTTTGATTGCAGTAATGGTCCCTCAATGAAGTAGTTTATGTTTGGAATGTGAAAGCCCATGATGATAAGTTGACTTGTAGTGTATGTTTGGTGCGAGTTAATATTAGAGATATGCTTTGTAGTTTGCATCAGTTTCATCATCTTGTACCTTCAATTTGTATTTTCTTTTTATCAAGTAGTTGTCTCTTTCAATTTGTAGATGGTTAGAATTTTATTCTCATTTATGAGACCTATTCACATGTTCTTCTCATTTGATAGCATTTACACTTTTGTTCATTTTAATAGGTTTTTTTTTTCATGTTTCTTACTACTTTGTAGTTGATTTTTGAAATGCTTACTCTCTCGAAGGTTGCAATGAAAACACACTACTCAAGTATGTGTGTGTTATGTTCAAACATCTGTGCATATTTTATTGATGGTAAATAATATGTGCTCAATTGAAATTTTGCAAGAATGTCTCAATCGTATGAATTGTTTATGACTTCTCGCTACTTTAATGGCGTATGCTTATGTGTGGTAGAATATTATTATGACATTTTTCTTGCCTTTGTGTATGATGTGATTGGGTTTTTTCTTGTAATACTAGAAAAGAAATTGTCTTTTTATATCTCCTGCATCTATTATATGTTTGCACAAGAGAGTGATCATATTGAATATATATAAAAAAAAATCTCTGTATGATGTGATTTCTTTTAGGGTCATTATTTCACACCATTCAAGGTTGCAAATTTCTATGGTGTTGTTCAATTCATAGTGGAATACTAAGAACTTGAAAATACTAGTCCATCTCTTCGAAGGTAACTACCATTTTTTTTTATGTTTTCATGTCATTGTTTTCAATAATTACATCTTAGAAATTAACCCTTAAAGAATACCTATATGTATAATGAAGGTGTTTTGTTATAACTTTATATTGTCCATCCCTAGTAAAGAAAAAAGAATGGATAGCTTGCCCTACTGGTGTAATGCTTGATGTTTGTAAAATGGCTGCCTAAATTATTTTAAGGACAACGAGATGCATTGAAACATTTCTCAAAATTCAATTTGTTTCTAATTTATTAAGATGTATGTGTTTGTAATTTTTGCTTGTATTCTTGATTGATTTAAGAGATTCCAAAAGTATACTAGGAAACTTGATTTAAGCATTTGATGTTTGTTATTTAGGTTGTTTTTTTTTTTTTAGCTCTTCTTGTTGATCCTTTGAACATCGTTAATTTCAGGAGATTGATCTTTTAGGTTGTCACTATAATTTTTGTCTATGAGATCTTCATCATCTTCTTGATTTTTTACAAGCATGTCATTAGTCTCATAAAAAACCACATGCATGGATTCCTATATCACTAGTGTTCTTTTATTGTAAATTTTAAAAGCCTTTCTAGTGTTAGAGTATCTTATAAAGATACCTCCATCGGCCTTAGAATCAAACTTTACTAGTTGATCCTTGTCATTGTTTAAGATATAGCATTTGCACCTAAAAGCATGAAAGTAACTTATGTTTGATTTTTTCTTATTCCAAAGCTTGTAATGTGTTTTCTTTAAGATAGGCCTTAACAAGCATCAGTTAGCAATATAGCAAGAGGTGTTTATGGCTTTTGTCCAAAAGTATTTTTAGAAGATCATTTTCACAAAGCAAGATTCTAATTATATCAAGTAAAGTTCTATTCTTCTTTTTTACTACCCTATTTTATTAAGGAGTTTTAGGATAAGAAAAGTTATGCCTGATACCATTTTCTTCACAAAATTTTTCAAAACAATGATTTTCAAATTCTCCTCCATGATCACTTGTAATGATTGCAATACAAACACCTTTTTCATTTTGAATTTTTTTACAAAACTTTTCAAAAACATCAAAAGTATCATCTTTATGAGTAAGGAAAAAGATCCATGTGAACCACGAAAATTCATCAACTATGACAAGTCTAAATCTTTTGCAACCAAAGCTCAAGGTCTTTATAGGACTAAATAGATCTATATGCAATAACCCCAAGGGTCTTAATGTAGAAACAACATTTTTATTTTGAAAAGAAGTTTTCACTTGTTTCCTTTTGACAAGCATCGCATATGCGATCCTTTTCAAAGTCGATCTTTAGGAGATCAAGCACGAGCTCTTTTTTAGAGAGCTTGGAGATAAGACGTATATTAACATGCCTTAGTCTCCTATGCCAAAGCTAATTTTCATCACTTTTTAAAACAAAACATTTATCATCATAATAAAAAATATCTTCCAAAGAAACTTCATAGATATTATATCTCCTTTAGCAAATAAAAGATATCTTGTTATTATTAATGCTTTGCACATTGCAATGAGAGGATTCAAATGCTACTCTAGAGCCTTTATCACTACTTTAAACTATTGCTTAGGAGATTATGTTTAGGACCTTTCATAAGCCTAACATTATTGATGTAAGAGTTAGAATTCACACCTATTTTACCTATACTGATAATCTTGCATTGCGTATTGTCTATCAGAGTCATATTGCCTCCTTGCATAGGTTTGATTAAGATAAACTTGCTTTCATCACCAGTCATATTCTTGGAACATCCACTACCAAGCAACCAAAAGTTGCCATAAAGCAAAGATTAGTCGCCTCTTCTTCTTCCATGCAAGAAACATACTTATCATCCCATGTAGCAACCATGGCTTTCTCTTTTAGTGGGATTCCAGGAAATCTCTTTTTGAGATCTAAACACTTCATCTTTTTATGACTACCTTTTTACATTTATAGCATATAAACTACTGGTTGCTCATTTCTCTTTTTAGTTGATCTTTTCAAAAAGGAAGTCTAGCCTTTCCTCTTGTACATTAAAAGAAACCTTTTTTGCAAGACATAGCATTTAAACACTATCATCAAAGGATTCATCTTTTTCAAGGAATTTTTCCTCTTGTTTAGAACAAGAAGCTTTTACAGCAACATTTTTCCTCTTTTTATCAAGAGGTTCTCTCATATAAGTTTTCTCATAAGCTAAGAGTTTTCCTCTTAACTCATCATAAGTGAGAGTTTCCAGATCATTTCCTTCTTGGATAGCATCACACTTGGATTGCCAAGATTTAGAAAGGATTCTAAGGACTTTCATTATAAGGTCAAGCTTAGAGAGATGATCCTTCCCAGAACATTTGGATTGTTGGTAATGGCATATAATCTTTCAAATATAGATTATATTCTTTCATCCTCTTTCATACGAAATAACTCATAATCATTCATAAGCATAACTATTCGAGTTTGCCAAACTTGACTAGTTCCTTCAAAAGTAACCTTAAGCTTGTCCTACATGGCTTTTGTACATTTTAAGATCATTTTGAACTCTTTAGGGGCAACAACACATATAATAGAGTTCATGGCTTTAGCATGAAGATTCACTTTCTTTTTGTCATCTTCGATCAAATCAGTTTTAGGTTTTGGAATTTGATTTCCACCTTCTATTTTTGTTGGTACATGAAGATCATATTCAATGATATACCACATATCATTGCCTATTGTTGAAAGATAGATCTTCATCCTAAACTTCCAATAGTTATAGTTCATTCCATTGAAGAGTGATGGTCTAGTGTTGAATGACCTTCCTACTTATGATTAGCTTCAACTAGTTTCATGTGGTCCATACAAGATCTTTATTTAAAAGCAATTAAGCTTTAACAAAAAGAGATCAAGCTCTAGTTCCAATTAATAGTGCAAGTAACCAAGAGGGGATGAATTGGTTAATCACAAGATTTTAAAAAATTAATGCCATTAAAAATTTGTTTTTCAAAAATCTTTCATAAGCGATCAAGCTTCAATGATCAAGTAGATAATCAATAGCACAAAAACTAAAGAGTTTAAGGGAAGAGGGAGTGCAAATAGTGTTTATAATTGTTTGAACTTCTATTCATAAAAGCCTATATTCACTTTTTTCAAGCCTAATCACCAACAAGAGGATTATCTACTATAATAACCAAGAGTATAGGGAATAAGCTATCTAACTTATACTATTCTCACCCAAACCAAGTTTAGCTAAGTGGTGTATGCAGGATCCTAGTCTCTTCTTACAAGAACACTCTCCTTGACTTAACTCTAGCCTAAGCTCACAACTTATAAGTGTATCAAAAATTCCAATAATGAGTATACAAAGAAATGAGATGTCTACAATAGACACTCAATGCAAGAAGTCTTTTTGAGTAGATATTCTAATGAAATGCCTAAAGTCTTAGGGTACATAAACTAGAAGGCTCTAAGACATAAGCAAATGATTAAGTTGAATGTAGGAAATTTTTCTCAAGATATTCTTATATAAGTTTAACTCCAATTCATGTCTTTTATCATCTTTGAGGAGCCATATTTGTGGTGCAATATAAGCATATGACTATGCTGGCTAATTTGAATTTGAAATTTGGCTCCAATTTGTGTTGTACTAGGATTCCTTTGGAGATTACTAAGTTTTTCTTTAGCCATTTTGTTGTTATGATTTGTCTCCTAAGGTTATTGCTAGGCAAAGAGCTTTTTTGAAAAGTAAGCATGAGATTCCAGTTTTGATTTTCCAAGGTTGACCTTTAGAAAAAGGTTTCCAACATTTTTTATCACTTTATCAGCTTGTCTAATCCTTCACACTACAACAATCAAAACTAAAGTTGAATGTAGAAAAATTCTTGAACATATACTTTTGTAAAATACTAGGTTAGAGAGCATCTTCTATATTTGTGCAACTTTTACAAAAGTAACTTTAACTTATGAAAGAAGGAATCACATGGTTGTAAAGCAATATTTCAAAAGTAAATTTATGATAATATTCTTTAAAGTATCAAGTTATTTTACCAATTTATTTAAATAATTATTGCGTAATATTATAGCACCGAAATGTTACCCATTGTTGACTTTAGTGAAATTTTATTTATATAGTAATAAAGGAAACTAAAATTATGATTTGATTTGAGTATTATTTTTTTAAAATTAAAAACTAAAGTTAAAATTTTATATTATCCTTTATTGCCATAGTACTATTATTAGTATTTTTGGATACCTATTATTTTTTTATTATTTAAAAATTATAATTTTATTAAAAAAATATAATAGGGCATGAGTAAATATGTCTCATTGCAAAAAAAAAAAAAAAAAAAACAGGTAAATACCATTGTCATCATCATACAGTTCAATAACTTATTGAGTTTAAAAATTTTATGATTTTATTCCCAGATATAATATTTATAGTTTTAAAATATATTTAATTTAATTTAATTATTATTTATATATTACTTGTGCATAACATGAGTTCATGCGAGTTTTAATAAAAATACTTGTAAAATTTTAATGAGAGGAATATTGCAATACAGTGAAATAATAGAACCTTTTTCAAAAAAAAAAAGAAATATATTCATTTTGAAAGATTCTTCACTTTCGTTGAAGGAGTTTGATTGAGGATGCTTATTAGTCATTACCCATTCGAGTTGACATCATTTCTGGGCATCTTTCACAATTTCAAAACACATTGTGCACAAAAATATAAATTGGGCATGACAACATGCAATACAAGTATCCCATCTTTTGAATTTAGCTTGTATCTCAAAACCATTCAATCTAATGGCTAACATGGTTACACTTTGTCCTTTCATGCATGGATTGATGTTTACTCAATGCAGCATAGAATTGACCATCTAGAATTTCGCATTTCAATCAAGCGATTGTTGGAGGTTCTTCTTCTTTAGTTCAATATCTCTTATCTAAGAATTTGGACCATTGACCTATGAAGCACATGTTGGATTCGGGTAATCTTTAGGTATTGCTAATATACTGAGGAATTCTATGGAAAAAGGATTAGATGTCTATTAAAATAATATTGACATTATTTTTGCCTACAAGCATGGCAGCAAAGGGTTAATAATAATAAGAATCATCAATGGGAACTACGAAGAGAGCATGTTGATGAATTTTTGGGATTTTCTTTGCAAGGTTTCTTGGTTGGTCTTTGATTTGGGGACTTTAGTTTAATGGTGTGGTGTGGATGGAAGGATATCACTAAGGTGGCACAGGAATCTTAACATTCTTGAAAATGTAATTTCTAGAAATATCACATTATTTTATTTGATTTAATTAAAAAGATTTTTAAAAATATTATTAAAATATTAAAAATATCCTTACTGAAATTGAGTGGTCAACATCGAAAAGTTAACTAATTAAAGTATTACATAATGATCAATGATAATGATAGTGGTAGGTAGTAGTCAATGATAGTGAATAGTGGTGAGGGATTGTTAATAGTGCTGAATGGTGGTTAATGATAGTAGATAGTGAGTAGTAATCAACAACGGTGGTAATGATGTCGGTGGATGGTGGTGAGAAGTGTTGGATTGAGGTGGAAAGACATTAACAGAAATATGTTATATGACTAAAACATTATTATGTCATGAAAATATAAGATACTTATTTTCTCATGAGAATAATTTGTGAGAATTTTGGATTAAATTTCTAAGTAATTTTTCTAAATTTTAAACCAAATATAAGAATTTAACATTCTTTTAAAGTATTCCTGAAAATGTAAAGAAGATTTTGTAAATCAAATATAGCATCTAAGGGTCATTTGCACCATTTGTATAGTTTAGTAGGCTATTTACACTTTTAAATGTCAAGGGGTAAATTGCACGTGATCTAAAGTTTAAGTGGATTTTTTTTTGTATTTTATCCTAAAATTTTTCAATAAACTATTTGAAAGTATAATTAAATGTATTGAATTACGTAAATATCGAGATTTATATGAATATGGTAAAAATCAAGCTTGTTCAAATGAACTCTATAACTCTAGAATTTGAAATAAAAATTTTCAATTAATTTAAGAACTGGAATTCTACTTTAGTGACTATAGATTTTCTTAAATATTGAAATTAATTTTTTTTTTCTAGAGATTATATAAAATTTAATCAATCATATTGCTGTTTTATTTAACCTTTATAGAGTTTGCTATTAATTTGCTTATCCTCAAAAATACAAAGAACAAACTGTTTCATTCTTGAAGAACTCATATTAAATAATTGAATTATAATGACATCTCTCTCCCTCGCACTTTAAGTCTTAGATCGGTTATAGATAATGTCAAGTTTAATTAATTTGAATTAACGCTTGTGCTACAGGAAAACAAAATATTAGCTGACATTGTTTCATTAATTACTAAAACAAAGAAAATGCAACATTTTGGCCGGTCTATAACAGCTAGCAGCGTTATTTCGACTTAATAAATTATAATTATAACTCATATCATCACAATTTCTCCAAAACATTAAGCACTCACTTAAAATTACAAAAAAAAAAAAATTTATTTTTATAAAAATAGATTCATGAATAATTTTAAACTTTAATATAATTTTAAATCAATTAAAATTTTATTTTTTTATGATTTCAAATCAGACTTAACCTGATAACTTATTTTGGTTCTAATCTGTTCTAATCAATCACAAATTTGCTAGTTGTTACAATTGAAATACAAACTCATTTGGGTTCCCAAATTCAGTTACGTGGATATACCATGCAATGCTTGAGTTAATTAAAAGGAAACAACCAATAATATCGTTAATATCTACGAGAAGTAAATTATTCGTATCCTCTATTAAATTCCCATCTCTCAAGCCACTTTCAGTAGCTCAAACTAGAGCTTTATCGATGGAGTCTCCGAACAGCTCTCTCAAAATACATGAAGTCTGCCGGGTTGCTCCGCCGTCCGCGGCTGAGTTATCTCTCCCTCTTACCTTCTTTGACTTGATATGGTTCAAACTCCATCCATGTGAGCGTTTGTTCTTCTACTCCTTACCTCTGTCATCCAAACCATTTTTCTTCTTCGACTCCATAATTCCTAAACTCAAACGTTCACTCTCTCAAACTCTAAAACACTTCCTCCCTCTTGCCGGAAACATCATTTGGCCTTCTGAATCTCCGAAACCCGTCATCCAATACGCGCCAGGAAATAGCGTTTCGTTCATTGTTGCTGAATCTAATGCTGATTTTAACCATCTTTCAAGCAATTCGCCTCGAAAATCCATGGAGTTTCGTCCTTTCATACCTGACTTGGAAACATCTGTTTCATCAGCTTCGATTTTGGCCATACAAGTCACCATTTTTCGAGACAAAGGGTTTTGTGTTGGCATCACCACCCACCATGCTGCTGTAGATGGCAAATCATCAACTATGTTCACAAAGGCTTGGCCTTATCTATGCCATAATTCAGAAGAATCATCTTTGTTGCCGGAATTAGATCCCTTCTTGGATAGGAATATCATCAAAGACTCAAATGGACTGGATATTATGTACTTAAAAGAATGGAATTTGATAGAAGATGCAATTCTAGGAGATATAACTAATTCATGCAACGCACGAAACTTAGAGATCTTGTCGAACATCTCTGTTGAATGTCTAGATCAGTTGGTTCTAGCCACCTTTGAACTGAACCGTGCAGATTTAGAGAAGATCAAGAAAAAGGTTTTGTCGATGTGGGATGATGTTGAAGGAGAACTGGAAACAACACCATCAACAAAGCCTCTAAACCTATCAACTTTCATCCTTACTTCTGCTTTTGTTTTTACGTGCATCGGAAAGGCTATAAAAGGAAGTGGAAACAGAAACCCTAATTTTTCCTTCGGATTCTCTGTCGATTGTAGGGCTCGAATACAGCCTCCGGTGCATGCAAATTATATCGGTAACTGCGTGTTTCCTTTTATGATCAATACAGAACCAGAAAACTTCATTATGTAAAACAAAAGTTGGAGAAGGGAGTATTGAATGAAGCAGATAGTTTGTTTTCGAAATGGAAATCCATGGCGTCCGCAGGAACTCGAGGGATAGGAATTGGCGGGTCGACCCGATTTGGTGTTTACGGAGCCGATTTCGGGTGGGGAAGACCTGTGAAGGTGGATATAATCACTGCCGATATCAATGGTTTAATTACAATGACGGAAAGCAGAGATGGATATGGAGGAGTTGAAGTTGGTTTGCTCCTATATGAACATGAGATGGATCTTTTTGATTCATTTTTTCGTGTTGGACTAGAGGATCTATGATTATTAATTAACAGTTGGTGTTGCAACTGAATAATACTATATGAAGTAGGCAAAATGAGATAATTTTCTACTTAACTTAAAATATTTTAATTGGTTCAGACCATCAATTTGTTATTTCGGATTCCCTTTGTATTCTCTCTTGTATCATGTCTGGTATGGTGGATCCAATAAAAATTTTAACATTGTAAAATGAATACAGAGAAAAATGTTGTCTTATCTTTTAATTCAATAACTAATAAAATTTGAATTACTTACGCACTTTAAATATGACGAGAATCATTCTTATTGTAAATATATTTGTTCTAGTATTTAGTAGGATCGTGAGAGAACACTTAATAAATATATTAAGGAAATCCAAACTCATAATCTTATATTTTGAAATTTGAATTGTAAACATTTGAAGTAACCCTCATTAGCAAGAAAAATACCTTGACCTATTATATTCAATCAAAATTATAAAGATATTTTTCTCTAGTTTTAAAATTTATATATGCATGATAAAAACTATAATTTTTGTGAATCAATTGGTTATTTTAATGACTGAAACTCATCTTTAACTCCAAAATACATAGAATACCATTTATTTCTTGATTCAAACCCACGGTTATGTCTTGAAAGTTGAAACCATTCCAACGTGTTTAACATTTTTCACTTTGAAGAAAGGATAGCAATTATGCAAGGGAAGAATACTAGAATATCTTGCTAGCAACTTCGGATTTTGCATACTTTGTATTCATAGACGGTCTCAAACAAGTAAAATAATATTTGACTAATAAAATTTAAAATTGAATAAATGTAATATTTTTATTTTTTCAAAGAATGTCTCTGAGATTTTAAAATCAAAAGAATCTGCATAATTTTCATTAAGAGATACTAAAATATTTTTCAACATGTATCATCATATCTTCCTTTGTCTTCTTGCAACTCTTGTCAACCTAGCAAAAGTCACAAATTTCCTTTTCAGCAGTCTATTGTTCAAAGTCCTTATCACTATGCTAATCAATTTACTTAAACGTACTCCAAATTATTTTAAACATAGAGTTTTTGGATGCCTTTGCTTTCCTTGTCTTCCATATTGTTCACACAAACTCTAATACTAATCAATTTCTGCCATTTTTCTTGGATACTCACATAAAATGACTATATTTGCCTCAATCCCCAAAATAATAAAATGTTTACGTCAAGAAATGTGTTTTTCTTTTAATATTTTTAAAGTAAATTTCCGTCCTCATCTCCAACCTTATCTCCCTCCCTATTATCTCCAAATTTGACGCACTCAAAATCTTATTTCAATTGAAATTCAAAACAACATCTCTCCTATTTCACGGGTCCCACTTCAATCCTTGTCACTAGCCTTATTTCCTTCCCCTCCAACATCTTGGCTACCTAATCGGGCCCATCGTATGGTCACACACCAAACAATATTCACAAGCCTAAATTTGTTTTTCAAGCATCAAATATCTCTCCGCCCACTCTGGAACCTACTTATCTTTAGAAGCGTAAAAATATCTCCATTCGCATTTTCTCTATAATTTATTGCATATATTATTGTATAATTTAATTTATCTATAACTTTATTGCATATATTATTGTTAAACCCTAATATGTAATCATATAGTGACTCCTAAAAATTAAATTTATCTATAATTTTATTACATATATTATCTTTAATCATTTATAATTAGAATAGCTGCATATATTTTTCATCCATTGAATATAGGTTTTAAAATCAATTTTTATGTTTTATAATGTTGACAATAAAATCTAGTTTGGTGGACCCAGATCTTAGTCAACACCCAGATTGTGAGTAGCAAGCATGTAAGTGGGAAATCAGGTGAAGGAAGGAAGAGAAGAACGGACACTAGGAGTGTTTTTATCGTGGTTCGGTTGAAGTCAGATCGGCCCTTACGTCCACGTTGATTATATTTCACCTTTAGGCAATGGTTTCACTGTTCAGATTAATAGAGTTACAATATACAGGTCTCTCTTACAATTTTGACAGAGCTTCCGTCTCTCTCCTCGAAGTCTTTTTTTTTTTTTTACAATGGTCTCTCTCCTCCTATTTATAGAGGCTGGGAGGTTACAAATATAAATTAATAGGCTGTAAATAAGTTATATCAAATAATAAATGTATAAGATAATGGAAGTTCCAACAAGTCAGCTTAGACAGATTGCTTTCTGTGTGTGGGCCCCTCAGGCTGCTGTTTGCTGAAAGGCTTTATAGATTGTCTGTAAGCCTATATGTTTTTGGTTTGACCTTCGCAGGTATATGACTGGGAAAGAAGGTGTGCTTTGCGAGCTCGTGCTCCCATCTTGGGGTCACTA
Organism: Saraca asoca; assembly: GCA_026873985.1. Taxonomy (NCBI): domain Eukaryota; kingdom Viridiplantae; phylum Streptophyta; class Magnoliopsida; order Fabales; family Fabaceae; genus Saraca; species Saraca asoca. Next base: position 37,912 of record JANHAO010000024.1, read on the forward strand.
TTGGCTAGGGGTCAGTGATCTCAAGCTTGTGCTTGGTAATGGGAGTTTGCATAGGATGAGCTGTCAGTCATGCGAGTTAAGGCTTATCTTCAGCGAGTTTGGACTTCTGCCTTGGCCTCGTTAGTAAGTTAGGGTTTCTATCTGGAACTTATCGTGTCTTGAGCTCATGGCTAGTAAGCCAATGCCTTTTCTGCATGACCTTAGCTCTTTGAGTGATTTGGGCCTTTCTTGGCTATGCTTGTCTTCTATTAGACCTTCACTAGCTCATTTTAACCGATACCGAAAATCACCTATAACATTAGCCCCCTAACTCTCAGTTCATTTTGTGGACTAGGAGTTACAGCTTGTGGGCTAAACCTGGGGAGTGCGATGTCATCATTCAAATTCTTACTTTGTCTTTTCGTCTGCCTCCATCATCATTATCGCATTTAATGCACACTTTTTCCAAAACTGCTGATTCGACGGAGAATGAATCTATAGACTTTTCAAAACTGTCAGATTTTTGGCAATCGATTAGTTTTTTTGAATCTAACAATTGGATGACTGAAGGTATAAAAGATGAAATAAGGCATTCATCCCCTTCACATTCCTAACATATTGCCTTTCAAAATTTTGAATAGCGATTGTCAATCTCGTTTCCCTGCTCCATCGATTTCACCTTCGCTGCTATAGTAAATCAGTCATTCTAATCAGAACTTCTTTCGTCTTCAATCATTCCCAGATTTGACTTGCTCTTTTATCGTAGTAAGTTTTCCTCGGACTCTTGCTTTCAGAGTTTGTTTGTGGATTTATGGTATTAATTGGTCTGATAATGATTGTTTGCTACTGGGCATTCTGCCTGCTAGTTTGCAGTTTATAGATTGTTAGGTTAAACTTTCTACCTCTTTAGGGACTTAGTGGTTTGGTAGGCTTTATTAGCTGAATCCTCCTAGATTTTTGGTAGTTTTAGCATCTGTCCTGGTGGCTTAGGGTGTATGTGTTCTGCTGCATAGGAGGACCTTAGTTAGAGCAGTTGTTGTTTCAAGGATGGTCTACCTTCAATGACCTAACCATTGCTTCTTTCTTCTTTACTCTGTATAGATGGCGGCTCATAAACATTGAGGCCAATGGGTAGGAAGTGATGATAAGCCTATTCTTCAGCTCGTAATATGGAGCCAGTGTATACTTTAGCCAAAGCGGCTTCTAGGAGTGGTGAGGTTGCTGAACAACTTATCTCTTGACCTGACCCCAGTGCGAGGCAACAAGTCTCTGAGGGTTCTTCGGATCGCTCGATGTTCAAGAATTATTCTTCAACAGTCGAACTTCACGAGCTCGAAGGCATAGTAGAAAGTTACCATATTCCCAAAGGCTGCTGCCTTATGTCTCCCTCTCTTGATGACTATGCCGCTCATCCACCCCAAGGATTTGTTATGATTAGCCCTTATCATCTTGACACGAGGCTCAGATTCCCTATTCACCCATTCATCATTAGTCTGTTGAACAAACTGAAACTCTCCTTCCCAATTGACCCCAAATTCCTATTTCCAGCTCACTTCCCTGGCACTTATGTACCTGAAAAGTAACCTTCCTCCACCATCCGCGAGGGTCTTATGCCATCTCTTTAGCATTAGGAGCACGGGTTCCCCAGACAAGATTTATTATCTCTTAGCTCAGAATTTCAACTTTAAAAGAGTTTTGGTCTAGGGTGGCGCCAAGGCTAAATCAAACATGGGGCAATACTCATTGGTTTTATATTTCATGCCTATCTTTGTGCCCTCTCCGTAATTTCAAATTTGTTCTATCACCTAGTAAGCGAGCTGTGATCATGCGAGCTATCGGGATTTCATACTTTGTTTCTAACACTTTGCCTCATTTTTGCAGCCGGGGCCAACAAGGTAAAGCTGACACTTGAGATTGAGGAGGCTAAGGTGTTACGCTGATTCGTTGCTATCAGCAATCTGAAGAACAATTTCAAATTTGATGACAACCTTCTTCGATCTTGTGGGCTAGCTCCAACACTGAGTGTTGAGCTTACTAAGGAGATTGGAGCTCGTCGAATAAAAGAAATTGGCCTAGCTCGCTTTGAAGATTACGAGTCTTGGTCTTGGCACTCAATGGTATTTTAACTTTGTCCAAGAGAATGTGCTGGACATCTTGAGGTCTCACATTAGCCCCCAAGCATTAGAGACAGAATTTCAAATGGAGGGCTGATGCGTTACACCACATGCGAAGTCTTGTTGGTAAGTAATTTTTTTTTTTTTACACTTTCGAGATCTAACTTGATCCACTTGACCTTCTAGGGTCTATTGGGAGTAGTAAAAATGGGGGAGATGCTCCAAACCTACGAAGAGAAGAATGCTAGGCTCGTGGAGGACTTAGCTGCTACAACTACTAAGACGCTAGAGATGGAGAGCAAAGCAAAGAAAGTCGAGGCCGCTCTGAGGGAAGCCGAGGAGGCTCGAGCTTGCCAGGTGGCAGATCACGAAGTTATCACATTAGAGCTCAACAAAGCCATTGAGGAGCTATCCAGAATGAAGAGTGATCGAGACATAGCACTCCAGGGCTTTGATTCGACGACACGAAAATTTGAAGTCACCACATAGCAGGTAGAAGTTGCAAGGCTAAACATGAAGTAACCAAGAGAGAGGTCTCCTTCAAACAAGAGGAGGTTAACCTGGTTATAGCTGAGACTGTTGAACAGATAGTAAAGGTAGCGGAGAAAGCAAAGTCCAAAACCTCATCTTCTTTTCTATACACCTTGTGAAGCATCATCTAAGCATAGACTTTTCCTTTTTTGGACATGAGGCTTTTAAAGCAATTGAGGGCTTCAAAAAGAAGGCTACTGGAGCCAGGTCTTCCCATAAAGGTGTGACATCTGCAAGTCGAGGTCCACCAACTAAAGGTACCACCAGTGAAGAAATCAATCCATAGGTCACAGAGGCCCCAAATAATCAAACAAGGGATAACCCACCAACCCCTATTACTGAACCTTTCTCCAATCAGAACCTAGCTTCCAAGGGTTTGTCTTCTTGGGAATTAACCTTGCAATTTTATATTTCATTTTTTTAGTCTTGTATTTAACTTTGCACTTGATTCTAGATTGTGTGGATTCGCCTCGTAGCAAGTGGTATCAGATAATTCTATTTTTCTTTACTTTTTCCATGCATGCCATGTCAGATGCTTTTTAGAAATTATGTGATGTGTCATCAATAGTTTCCTACAAAATCACAACTTAACAAGCATTGGATGAAATGAATGTTAGATGGATCAATCAACCTCAATTAATAAAAAAAAAAAGCATAAATAGATTGGAGTCAATAAGTCATAGCTCAAAAGGATATGTGCCATATTAAATAACCAATCAGCTGCATTGACCCATCCCAAGTAATAGATTATTGTCATACGAGTCCTTGTTTTGACCTCCAGTTTGGGCATCGGAGCATTTTAGTTAGCGTCTAGATTTAATGTCAAGTGTTTGAATGCGAAGGCTAGCGTGGGGTCAAGTACTTGAATAGGTCACATGAGAGCTACGAATAAGTTGCATGAGAGTTGTGAACAACAAGTCGCATGAGAGCTATGATTAACAAGTTGCATGAGAGCTACAATGAACAAGTTGCATGAAAGTGACGATTAAAAAGTTGCATGAAAGTTGCAATTTACAAGTCACATGAAAGCTGTGATTTTAGTTGGAAAACTATCAATTATACTGGAATGAGCTCCAAGGGCCTCAGCTCGAAAGCTGGCAATTATTTTTATACATATGGTGGCCCAGTGCCAGAATAAGGGTGATTTTATCACTAGGTGGCTATCTTGTAGCCAGGTGGTTATCTTGTAACCAAGTGGTAATCTTGTTACCATGTGGCTATCTTGTAGCCGAGTGATTATCTTGTAATCAAGTGGTTATCTTATAATCAGGTGGTTATCTTGCAGCCAGGTGGTTGTCTTGTAGCCGGGTGGTTATCTTGTAGCCAAGTCAGGTTACGCAAGCCTAGACTTAAAGAATAGCTTGCCTCCTTGTATGGTAATTCATTAAAATTTCACATAAGGATTAGTATAGAAATTTAGAATATTTTTGTTAATTTGTAAATTATTTTACAGTATTAAAAAGTGGTCCTTATTATGGACATCTATACATAGTCAGAATCTCATTGGGCATACTGAAGCTATTGTTGTGCAGGCTTTGCCACATATTCTCATAAGCAGCCTCTCTTGATTAGGTCTTTTATGGCATCCCTAAGTGTCCAACACTTTGAAGTATTGTGTTTGATTCCGTTATGGTAGGCGGAGAACTTGCTTTTGTTACCTCTATACCTATTGGGAGTTGTAAGGAGTGGAGGCTTCCCGAAGTTCTCTCTATCTTTTTTAGCTGTAAAAATCTTGTCCTGAGTGTTTGAAAAGACGCTATAAGTTTCATAGCGACCTTGATGTTGAGATCATTTAGTCTTGACCCTTTTCACAGCTCGGTTGCTGAAACTATCTTAGGCATTTCCTCTCTTGCCCCTCTAAATAGAGTTGTTAGCATTATCCTTATATTCGGACCCTTATGGACTAAAGGTTTCTTCCCACCTAATTTCTTTAGTAGCTCACTCATAAAATTCAAAAAGGTCCTTCACCAGAGACTTGTAAATGTTCTCATAAAGCTTTCCATCCTTGCACAGTCCCGCGGAGATTGCCATAAGGATACTTTCATCTGATGGGCTCTCCACGATGTTAATCTCATGCCTGAATTAGGCGACGTAGTCCTTCAGTGATTCATCCTCTCACTGGAAGACCATTGTGAGATGGCAAGGTAGTGCAAGCTACCTCTTTAATGCTTTGTACCAATTGATGAATCTTGCCTGGCACTCCTCCCAACTACCAATACTGTGCACTGAGAGATTCTTAAACTAGGTCCGGGGATTATCCCCTAGTGTAGCTAGGAAGACACGACACAAGATCAGAGGTCTGGTTGCTTAGAAATCCATTTGGATACTGAATGCGTCTAAATGGTGATAGGGGTCACTATCCCCATTATATGGTGAGATCGTAGGGACCTTGAGCTTGCAAGGGAGAAGTTGTTTCTCTCTCTTGCTTGTAAATGGAGTCCTTTCTCCATAACAATCTCGGTTATCCTAAGCTCGAGGGCGTTCTTCCAATTGCTTTACCCTTTGGAGGAGTTCTTCGACCATTGGATCACTGTTTTGGATTGTCAGCTAGAAGATCGTTGGTTCTTATCTCTCTCCTAATCATGGGAATAGCAACTTGGGATATGTCCCTAGTTAGATGTATCTAAGCCTTTCGAATGATACGAGCTCTCAGGTCACAGACCTCTATGGCTTTTGTGAACTCGGTGAACCTCTGACCTTTCCCATGAATGAGAGGGGTGAGCTGTATTAACACATTGGCCCCTTTCAAATGTTGCATTCTAAACTTGCTTTTATGTTCCTTGAGCCAATGTCTATGCCAGCATTTTAATCGCTTTGGCTAGTTCTTTCATAATGTTCTCAAGCGCCTCCTAACACTAACGCCATACTTGAGCTCTGCCAGCCTCAAAAGCAATAGGCTAGTGAGAAGTTGATGGCACCACATCATTGATAGTGCCCATTGCAAGGGCAGCAAAGATGCTTACAATTGGGAAGACTGAGCCCCCCAATGGTAACTCTTACTGCTCAACATGACTCCTAGGTTGGCTTATGGTAGCACTAATGCTCCTGGTGGTTCTTCCTCTTACCATTGTGGCTGTTCAGCAAATCACTAAAATAGAGAGAAAATAGTCTAAAGGTTTAGGGGCCCTCCTTCTAGTACCAAAATATTGACAGTAAAATCTAATTCGGTGAACCCAGATTTTAGTCAACACCCAGATTATGAGTAGCAAGCATGTAAATGGGAAATCAAGAGAAAGAAGGAAGAGAAGAACGAACACCAGGAGCATTTTTATCGTGATTCAGCTAAAGCCAGATCGGCCCCTACATCTACATTGATTATATTTCGCCTTTAGGTGGTGGTTTCACTGTTCAGATTAATAGAGTTATAATATATAGGTTTATCTCACAATTTTGATAGAGCTTCCACCTCTTTCCCTGAAGTCTTTTTTTTTTTTTTACAATGGTCTCCTTCCTTCTATTTATAGAGGCTAGGAGGTTACAAATGTAAATTAACAGGCTGTAAATAAGTTACATCAAATAATAAATATATAAGACAATACAGGCTCCTGCAAGTCAGCTTAGATAGATCGCTTTCTGCATATGGGCCCCTCAGGCTGCTATTTGTAGAAGGGCTTTATAGATTATCTATAAACCTATATGTTTCTGGTTTGACCTTAGTGGCATATGACTGGGAAAGAAGGTGTGCTTTGTGAGCTCCTACTCCCATCTTAGGGTCGCTATTAGCCAGGGGTCAGCAATCTTGAGCTTGTGCTCCATAATGGGAGTTCACACAAGATGAGTTGTCGATCATGCGAGTTGAGGCTTATCTTTAGCGAGCTTGGACTTTTGCCTTGGCCTCGTTAGCAAGCTGGGGTTTTTATCTGGAACTTGCCATGTCTCAAGCTCGTGGTTAGCAAACCAGTGCCTCCTCTGCGTGACCTTAGCTCTTTGAGTGATTCGAGCCTTTATTGGTTGGGCTTGTCTTTTATTGGGCCTTTACCAGCTCATTTCAACTAATATCGGAAATTACCTATAACATATAATAACATATATCAAAGACACCAAATTTTATTTAATTAAAGATTATAAAATATTTATTTTAAGTAGTGTTTATAATAATAGTATTTTAAAATAATTTTTATAATTTTTAAATTAAATAATAATAAATTATATTAAATTTAATGAAAAATAATAAATATAATAAATATAAAAAATTATATAATATATTTGTCTGTACCTGCATCGCATGCATGGATGCTAAACTAGTCAACCCTAATATGTGATGCAACTCCATCACTAAAATGTGTTTTCCTTTCCTCGTTATGCATATATATATATATATATATATATTCCAATTAAAGAAAGAAAAGACATTGTATATATGAGAATATTGAAGAATCTTGTTTTGCCCCATCCCTAGGGAAAAAGGAAATAACCAATCACAGAGTAATTATTTGATAGCCTAGCTATAAAAGATTCCTTATATTTCCCTTCGGTTCTCTTTTTTTTTTCCAAATAATTTTACAGAGTTTAACTTTTTTATAAAAAAAAAATCCAGTATTTTATCGTAAAATCACTCATTTATTTTGATATTTAGATATAAATAATTATATAAATGTACGATAAAAATTTTTAATTGATGAAGAGTATGAACTCTATGTAAAATCAATTATTTTGTTTTCTTTTTCGGATGACATATTAGGGGTTTTACAATAATTAAAATATACTTTTATTGCATATATTATTGTATAATTTAATTTGGCAATTGGGTCAGAGGAATTCAATGCATTGGGTAAAATATCTCCGTTGACAAGTTACCACATAACAAGAATTTTACAATTTAATGACAGCACTTTACCAGCAGACATACTAATAGAAATTTCGCGAACAAACTATAAAGCAATCGGTCAAAGTATATAAAAAAATTCTACTGTTTAACGATGGAATTATTTGACGGTATGCAACACATCCATTAATAAATTTGGCTTGATTTTCCTATCAAATTTGACGATCAAATTACCAACAAATTTTCAAAAGGTTTTTTCCAGAAAATGTCCACTTAAAAAAAATATTTTCTGATTGTTTAGTAACAAATTTGTTGACAACATAGTGGTAAGTCCATTGCTTACTGAAATGCAATGTTTCACTTAAACAGTTTAGTGATGAAATTATGCGTGATCTAATTTTGTCGTTAAGCTAAAAATATATTAGTTCATGAATAAAGCCGCTCACTTCTATGATTTTCCTCTCTCTTTCTCTCCGCTCTGAAGCTCCACCATTGGTTTGCTTAGACCACCGCTGTAGGAGTTCACATTGCCACCTCCTGTAAGGAGAAGAGATAAGTTGGTTTGAATATGAAATTTTTCATTTTAATTTGTAGTTAGGGATTTGAAATATTGTTAAGGTTTTGCATTTAAAAATTTTACAATTTGTGATTGATCTCTATATATACAAAAGGATGATTAAATTTGAGTTGTTTATCAAGTTATGCTAAACAATGATTAAATTTGAGTTGTTGTACTTTTGAAATTTGGCAATTTGTTGGTTTGATTTGAATTCTTATTCTGCTTCTAAATATTCCAAATGAACCTAAACAACGAAACAACCCCACATTCATTTAAAATTCAAAAAGACACAAAGTAAGAATTTTATAAATAGAAAGGAATTGTGCAGCTAAATCAATTTGAATTTCTAGTCGGCAGGTGACTCTACGAAGTGCAGGTTAGGATCACTACAATATCGAAAGAAGAAGCAAAACATTAGATAAACATGAATGTTCCAAAATTCAATTGGGATTTAACTGTTGCTCAGTCTTAGAAACTCTATATTAATGTTGGAAGAAATATAGTTTAAACCTGATTCAGATTGGCCCTTGTACACCCAAGGGCCAAATTGTAGAAAGATACGGGAAAAAAAAAAACATCAGTCAGGCCACCAACAAAACACATCAACTACCCATTGAGCTTTGAACTTCTTATCTTTATCATATAGAAGGCAGCTCTCAAAAACCATCACTCCTAATACAATGTCAACCTATCTACTCTGACTTAATCTTCTTAAAGGTTTTGGTACAGGACATCTAAGGGGTTAGCATCTCAGCTAATCCAAGGGTATCATGCTCATTGTCTAAAACAACCTTTTTTAGGGTGTGCAGTTGCTAGAATAAAAGAATTCTAGTTCATTCTGAGATGGAGCTACCACATTGTCCTAAAATTGTGAAACATAAATTATGAGAGAATTTTCTTCAAAAGTCAATAAACAATGAAGTTGGTAAAACACTTACGTTCTCACTTTGAGTGAGCATGAAGTTTGCAAAGTCAAGAAAGCAACTTGAAGTTACTTCACAGGCAGTGTACTAAAAATCAAATCAAAGAACATATAAGAAAACAATATTTCAAAAATTTGCTTTCCTCAAAGCTACGTCCGACAAATGTGGAACTAAATTTTTAAGACACCAAGGAGAAGCCAAGCTTCAACATGATAACCAAACAATTTTTCTGATAAGAGCTGCAATTTAATTGTCAACACACTAGTCAAAACTAAATTTCAATGTAAAATTAGAAAAGAGGTGGGTCTAAAACCAAGAATTAATAGCAAGTAGTTTCATCAACTTTTTTGCTACAAAAAAGGCAATCAGTCATGGAATAGAGCAAGCAAAAGGTTCAATGAAAGATATATACAGTCACAGCCAATAAGCTACAATTCTATTATACAACTGCTTGCTATACATTGCCCTTTACAGACTATTCATTGGATATTTGTTATTTCTTTTTTTTTTTCCATTACCTAATATTCCATAGATGCTGCGTTCTAACGGAACTATTCTCAAAACTGATGCTATGTTTTTATTTGTGAAAAGAAGCCCAGTGGGGAAAGAAAATTTTTGAAAATTAAAAATTCCTCTTTGTAGGGTTTGGGAATAAAATATAAGTAAAGGAAACTTAGTTCAAACATTAGATTAGTGTTTGTATTTCATAAACACTGGTTTGTGTGTATATCTTGTTGATTTAGTGTTAAAAAACTGGTTTATGTTCATGTTTTATTGGTTTTGTATTTATATTTTAAAAGTTCTGGTTTGTCTGTATATCTTACTAATTTTGTGTTAAAAATGTTGGTTTATGTTCATGTTAGGTTTTGTGCTACAAATACTAGCTTCTGTTCATACTATCATGTTTCCTTTGAAATGTGTAAAATTGGATTTAAATATATTAAAGAAAACTAAGATTTACCCATTAGCACATTGCCCACTTTTACATAAGTTGGATGTAAATATGTAAATATGCATACATATGCTTCATATGTAGTAAATATCTGCCTTTTATGCATACATCTATTTGATATGATAGTGAATTACATAACTATGTATATATGGCTTTGGCATATGATGGTGAGTCGCAAGCATGTATGCATACACAGTAATAACTATGTATGCATATTTATGATAAGTATAATTATGTATGTATGTGGTAAGTTATCATCATGTATACATATATGAATGTAAACTAAATAGTGAACTAACTAAATAAAATTATTGTATAGTTTATTTGGATGTGAAAATATAATTCATTTTGATGAATATTTAATTGATTCAATTGTTATAGCTAAGTAAGATGTCTTCAAGACGTAAGGTAAAGGTATAAGTGTTAGGGGTGTTCATGATGACAAAGGTTTGTGGTATGGCCACCACTCTTTATCTTTGATTATTTAGAGTGTCATACCATCTACACATACATTGATGCTACTTCTGCTACAATAGCCACAGCTAGTTGTGCTACAAACTTCACCTCACTAAGTGTCAAATCATGTATAACCTACTTAGTAGCCTTCTTTCTAGACTACTAAGTTTTCTCATGAGGGTTCTAAATAGGCTACCATTCAGATGACCCATCCATGCTAGACCCCTGCATTACCATGGGATAGAGATCCCACTGACCAGTAAGTTTGGGTGCATCTTGAGGACAACTTATAAGTATCTTTTACATATTTAGTGATCTTTCTATTTTTGAGTATCTTTCAAGTTGATCACTAGATCTACCTGCAGTGTTGTGAGAGACATGATAAAAATAATTCAAGCTCGCTTTGAAGAGCCAACCCTCACATATACAAGTTGTTCCTAATAGCTTAAAGATTCATAGTTCAAGGATGGTTGATAAGTATCAAGTTAATTAGTGTTAGTACTTAGCCTTTGAAGTTTAGATTATTAGCATTTATGTAATTTAAACAAATGTCATTATTGCAAGCCATGTATAAGTGGAAGCTTGAGCTATAGTTCCTTAATGAGAAGAACTTCACACACAAGGCTAAGGCTAATTATAAGAGCATGATGGATTGAACTCATAAGGGCCTGCCAGAAAAATTCGAATAGAAGTTTGATCACATCTTCACCAATTTTCAACAGAAGTAGAATGAAGGCTTCAAGAAGAAGTAATAGCTAAATAAAAAAGAACATGGAATATGCTACTGGTGGTTCTTTGCACACTAAGGGCTCGATCTCTATATTTGAGCACAAGAGAAAAGATGGTAAGTCATGTATTTTGGTTTTCTATTGTATGCAATTCCCAATGGCAACTATTGTGATGTATATTATTTTTGTGTTTTAAGTAAATGCAAGCGCACAAATATACCACTTGCTAACTAATAATGAGGTCTTCTTAAGGATTTACTTCAAGAAGAGGATGACAAAGTTTGTTGGCTAGAGGTCATAAAGGACTTATGTAAGTGTCACCTTCGTATCTCATTTTATTAAGTCTTTGATATCTAGATGTAAAATGTGTGTTTAATTAGTTTTGTGGTTATATTCTAGGGTGACTATGAGAGGATAGTGGAAGTTCAGTCTTCTCAAGCTTCTACTTCAGGTGAAGGTGAAGGTGGAACTCAAGTTGATGAGAGGTCAATACGGATGGAAGTGGCCAGAGGACAAAACAAGAAAGGTCACATTTATGACATGGGTTTAAAGGTTCGAAAGATTTTTAGACCTTTATCTACCATGGCTGCCTTGTCTTCATAGCCTCAATTGAAAGAGTTACATCAGACCATCCAATGCCAAAATGAAGAGTTGTAACTAACTATCCAATGTCTAAATGAAGAACTTGCATTGGCACCATCTAAGAATGCAAGAAATGAAAAGGTCATCACCATGCAAGAGCCATGGATTATTACTCAACAAGTTGTGATTAAGCATCATGATCACTATTTCCAACAACTATTTACGAAGTTAGGGGGTCCAAGATGCTCCTACTAGGGAGACATCCATAATACAACCACCACCTCCACCCATGACATAGCCACCATCGTTAACCACCTCTAGAGTAGGAGCAGATGCGTAATGGGGATGATGAGGAGATTGAGAGTGAACTTTAGGATTTTATTTGTCTCAGTTTGAATTTGAATTTTGTTATTAAGAGTTTTACTAATAATCATATTTTTTGCCCAATGTGAATAGATGAATAATAATTTGATAATTAATGAATTATTTTTTGTAATATTCTATGCTATATATTGAATGGTGTGCTAGACTAAATTTGTAAGGTGTTTATTGCTTGGTTTGATCTAAAAAATAGTCAGAATTTTGGCACATTTTTCTTGATTTGCAACAGAATCAAGTCAAGTGATGCCTAGAATTTTCTAGAAATATTGACAGATAGGGCAATGAGTTGCTTTTATTGATGGATACATCCGTCGCTAATTTTAAAAGCTTACAAATATTCATTTATGTTATTAATGGAAATTCTATCACTACATATAGATTTTTTAAAATATTACTAATGAAATGTTTGTCTCTATATTTAATTCATCATCTATCTCTTACAAAATTGGTCATCAATGGGTTGTAGTTTGGTGATGAATTTTGTGATTAACTTTAGAGATGGAATACTTAAATCCATCATTAATTTTATAACTGACACACTCTTTTCTAACTTCTGTTATCCATCGTTAAATCCGTTAGCAAAAAATTTAATGGTAGAATATGCTATTTCATCAAGGGATTTCTATATCACTAAATGATGAATTTTTTATAGTTCCATGTTAGAGTAATTTAATGTGTTGGTATCCAATAAATCTTGTGCTTCCCTTCCAAATTGCAATCTTGTTGGGTGTCAATTAGTGCATAGGATCAAATGTAACTTGGATGGTTACTTTTATAGCACATTATTAGCCTTTTGATAATTCCTTAGTAATATATAGCCTGAATCACATTAAGTCCTAGTTGAATATTGATCACCATTTTATTTCCTCATGGGGTATCAAAAAGGCTTGAAAATTCTTGTACTTTGATTAGTGGAGCCACTAGTGGAAACAACTACTTTCGTCCCACCAAACACCCTTTCTCTCACCTTCTTTGAGATACTATGATTTAGACTCCCACCTATTCTATGCCTTTTCTTTTATGACACATCAACTAACCAAATCTTTCTTCTATTTAGTTCGTCCAAAACTCAAATCATTGTCTTTCACACTCTAACACTATCTTCCTCTCGTTAGCAACCCTTTTGGTGTCGAGACTCTCCCAAACCCTTCATCAAATATGTCATTCCCCATTTAACTATGAAACCCCTTATGGCATAATATTTCCAATGAATCATAAGTTTTGATGATGATCTATTTTGATTAGTTTGCATAAGTTAAAATGCCTTGGTTAAATATTTTGTTAAATGTATTTTTTATTTAATCTTGTGGTAAATCATGTTAAGTATGTTACCTTAGTGCTTTAATTGTCATATATATGTTTTCCTATGGTAACTTGAGGCAGAAAGAGCAAGTTGCTTGTAGATTATGAAAATGACATAACATTACGGTAGCTAGAAAATAGTTATATTTTTTAAAATTCACTATTGTAACTGATGTGTTTTAGAGGCCAGACATCGTGTGTATATGGATTTATAGCTGTACTAGCCATTAGACCATCAGAAGAGCAATTTGTGCCCAAAAAAAGCAAGCAGATGCTATCACATTTGTTTTTTATAGTTTAATAGTACATGGCCAGCCACATGATAGTTCTAAGACAATTGAAAACTTGTTAGGTCTCTAGACCCTTTGGCCATTGCTCCAAGGCCTCTACTATAAATAAGAGCCTTCTCTTAATCAAGAATCTAGAGCATCTAGAGCTATAAGCTTCTCTTCTAATCTTCTTATATTATTCTTAAGAGAAATAAATATTCATATGCATATCTATTCTAAGTGAGAGTTTAGAAAGAAAATTCTTTTATCTTTAATTGTATTTATGATTCACTTGCTTGGAATTGAATAAGGGAAACACTTGCCTAATTCTTGAAGTTAAAGAATTGTTGTCTTGGTGTGAGGATAGAAAATTCTTGGATTGTGAGGCGAGATTACTTGAGTTCTAGAAGATCAAGTGGCTATGGTTGCAAAAGAGATATAAATAAATTGCCAGTGGATATAACCCTTAAGTGCTCAATTGATCTTGAGAGAGATGAGTAAACCTAAAAGGTGTTCCTTTTAGACCGTCAAAGCTCTATATATTGGTTGTATCTTCTCCACCCTAGCTTTTATTTTTCACGTTTTTTTACTTATTGTTTGCAAAGCTTATTTGGTCTTTTTGAACTAAACTTTTGTTGAATATTTTCTCTTTGCTTACTAAAATTTTTCTTTATCTGAAAATCACAAGAAAATTTTTTCAAAGGCTTGAAATTGTTTTTAAACACTTATTCACCCCCTCTTGATGTATTAGTACTATCATTTGGCATTAGAGCTTGGACTATGTTGCTAGCTTAACTGCTTTGAGTAAAGATCTTACAGGTACATAATGGATTCTCATGGTGTAGAGGGACAATCTAAAACTAGACCACCATTGTTTGATGGCACCAACTATGACTATTGGAAATAACAAATGATGAGCTATCTTTAAGCCATTGATAATGAAGTGTGGAAAATCATTGAACAAGGATACTTCATTTCAATGAAAAGGCAAGATGGAAAGGATATTCCTATACCAAAGAAAGATTGGAGTGAAGATGAAAAGAAAAAAAGCAACCTCCATACTAAAGCAAAAATTGCAATCATATTTGACATGGCTCCCAAAGAATTCAATAAGAGATCCAAATGCACAATGATAAAAGAGACGGGGGAAAAGCTCCATATTACATTTGTAGGAGCAAAGTAAGTGAGACAAATACATGTGAGTATTCTTAAACAAAAATATGAATTCTTTTGAATGGAAGAAGGTGAATCAATTAAGACTATGTTTGAAAGGCTTTCCACCATCACAAGAAGAAGAAGAAGATGATGATGGTGAAATGGCTTATCTAGCAAAAGGATTTTTCAATATTATCAAAAGAAAAGATCTAGATAAAAGAAAACCTTTAACGAAGAAGAAGCAAATGAGTCCCAACATGCTATAAATGTAAAAAGCCCAGTCATATAAAGGCCGATTGTCCAAATTTCAAGAGAAAGTTCCAAAGAATAAAGCATTGATGGTTTTAAAGGATGATGAATTTGTCTCATGTGAAGATGATTAAAAAGAAGAAAATAAGGAGAAAGTGGAAAATCTTTGCTTTGTTGCAAAAGATCACCATACTAAGGTAATAAATGACTATCTTGAAACTCCTATTTCCTATAAGTTTCAAAAAGCTTTTGATAGTTTATTATTTGATTCCCAAGGATTATGAAAAATTATTTAAATGTTTTTCAAGAAAATACTTCTTTAAAAAGGCACTTGAGTCTTTAAAAGAAGAAAGAAAAAAGCTTTACTTGAAGAAGTTAAAGATTTGAAAAACAAAAATTGCTTTTTAAAAAAATGAGTCTTTGGAAAAAGCAAGTGATTTTCAAAATGACTTAGAAATTGAAAACAATGTTTAATCAAATAAAGCTATTTCCTTAGAAAAAGAAAATGAGTCTTTAGAAGAAAAAACAAGTTCTCTTCAAATTATTTTCAAAACCAAAAATGAAGTTTTGTTAACAAACTTATTTCTTTTGAAAAGGAGAAAAAAGTTTTGGTAAAAGAAAATACCACTTTAAAGATAAAAAGTTTTTTAAAAATTTAAGAAACAAAAATAGTTGGTTAAGAAGAAGAATTAAATCTTTAGAAAGAGACCTTGCTCGTTTTGTAAAAAGCAAAGAAACTTGAATGCTCTTTTGGGAAGACAAAAATGGTCTTTTGATAAGGGGTATAGAATATTACAAGAATTATTTTGTGAAAGTTAGGGACTCATCTACCCCTCACATAATATTTAACTATTGTGGAAAAAAAATGATCATGCATCAAAATCTTGCATATAAAAGATATCACATGATAAAGATGCACAAGCTTGGGTATTAAGACGTCAATATTAAAAGAAGTATTAAACTAACCCAAAAGGACCCAATATGATTTGAGTACCTAAAAATAGATAAATCTCCTTTTGTAGGTTAGCCTCAAATCAAGTGTCAAAAATGACTATTGGTTTCTTGATAGTGATTGTTTAAAACATATGACAAGAGATTCAACCAAGTTCAACTCTCCCAAACTTAGTCAAGGAATCGATGTAGTTCTTAGTGATGGCACTAGGTGTAAAATCATTAATATTGGTAAAATTGATATAAACTCTTCTCATATCAATAATGTTAGTATAGATGAAGACTCAAACATAATGTCTTAAGCATTAATCACCTTTGTGATAAAAGTCATAGAGTTGTATTTGAATCCTTTCATTGTTATGTGCAAAGTATCATCAATAACAAAATATCATTTGTGAGCTAAAGCAAAGATAATATTTTTATAATTTTCTTAAAGGATATTCCTCCAAAGGAAACAAAATTTTTTGTTTCTACAAATGATCAAAGTTGGTTATGTCATAGAAGGCTTGGACATGTAAACATGCATCTTATTTCAAATCTTTACAAAAATGATTTAGTTCTTAGCCTTCTCAAAAGTTATTTTTGAGAAAAACTATATTTGCATTGTTTTCCAACAAGAGAAACAAGTAAAATCATCTTTTTAACCTAAAAAAATTATTTCCACTTCTAAACACTTAGAGTTATTGCATATGGATCTTTTTGGTCCCACAAAACGTCTACGCTTTGGTGGCAAAAGATATGTGCTAGTTATTGTTGATGATGCTTAAGAAATACTTGGATACTTTTTCTAGCTCATAAAGATGATACATTTTATGACTTCAAAAGTTTTTGCATATCAAGCATTAAAATAGATCATGTTAAAGAATTTGAAAATTATCTTTTTCAAACTTCTTATGAAGAAAATGGTATAAGCAATAACTTTTCTTGTCCTATAAATCTTCAACCAAATGGAGTAGTGGAAAGGAAAAATCGAACTTTAATTACTATAGCTAGAACCGTGCTTTGTGAAAATGATATTCCAAAATATTTTTAGATAGAAGCATTAATATATGCTTGATATGTCCCATCTTAAAAAAAAACAAAAAACAAAAACCCTCATGGGCTTTGGAATGAAATGAAACCCAATATAGGTTATTTCTATGCTTTTAATTATAAATGTTATAATGAGAAAGATAACCTAGCAAAATTTGATTCGAGATCTACTGAATGTATTTTCTTGGATTACTTTAAAACAAACAAAGCTTATAGAGTTTATAATAAAAGAACTCTAATGATTGAGGAATCTATTCATATTGTGTTTGATGAAACTAATGATCTACCCTTGAGAAAACATTTAGATGATGATGATAATGATTTTATGACAAAAAAGAATGCCACCTCATCAAATACTTGGAAGGAGCAAGCACAGCAAAGTATCCCAAATAAGTAAGTGGATCTAAAAGAGATAGAAAGTATGAAAAAGTAAGAAAGTTTGAAAAAGCAAGTGAACTCAAATGAGCAACCCAAGGAGCAAACTCCAAATAGGCTACATAGAAATCTTCCTAGAGAATAGAGACACATGCCTAGCTACCCAATGAGGTATATCATTGGTGATCTATCTCAAAGAATGCAATCTAGATCCTCTAGCCAAAAGAATAACAACAATCTAGCTCTTTACTCAAACATTGAGCCAAAAATGTTAATGAAGCATTAAATGATAAGAGTTGGATCCAAGCTATGCAAGAGGAACTCACTCATATTTGAAAAGAATGAAGTGTGGAAGCTTATGCTCAAACCAAAAGATCATCCAATCATTGGCACAAAGTGGGTCCTCTGCAATAAGCTTAATGAATCTAGAAATGTAAAAGTGGTAAGAAACAAAGCCAGTTTGGTAGCACAAGGTTATAACAAATAGGAACATATTGATTATGATGAAATTATGCTTCTACTGCTAGTCTTGAACTATATGATTATGCCATGAACTAAATATGATGACATTATAAGTAAAAGCTAGAGACCTGTAGGACTATGTAGAGTTATATTTTGAATGAAATGAAAAAAAAAACACTCTTATATATATTTTTCATGGGATGTTTCTAAACGTTGAAGCCAATGAGTAGTTAATATTAAGTTTTCAAAGATACATGATACGACAGTTCCATATGTTTATGTTTTTATCTTTATAAACCAAGTTTCGAAAATGTGATGTACAAGTTTATTTTATTTACTTTAATTTAATTTAATTTAATTTATTATTGATTTATGAATTTCTAGGTAGCTAAAAGACTTGTTGCGTAAAAGACTAAACAAAGTTGACTGGATTGAAGGATTTTCAAAATTCCACCAATAAGAAGGAATTTAAAATTGCTTATTTTAAACGATTAAAATGCCTCCATAAAGTTCCTAGCATTTTCTAAATTCCTTGTGTTAGTTACCCAAACAAGTTATTTTATACTAGGGTATTTTAAATACCTTATAAAATTACATTCCCTTGTTAAAATATCTTATCCAAAGCAACCTAAGGCAAGCAACTAGAGCTTCTAATGAAAGACTAAGCAATTTCCTTGTTGAGAATATTTTCATAAGAGTAAAAGTAGATATCATTCTTTTCATAAAAGATATTGAGCATGATATTTTGATTACACAAATATATATTGATGATATTATATTTAGATCTACTAATGAATTCTTGTGCAAGGAATTTTTCAATCTTATACAATGAGAATTCGAAATGAGCATGATGGGAAAGGATGCATTCTTCTTAGTCTTCAAGGGAAACAAATCAAAGATTCTATCTTTATAAATCAAGCCAAGTATACTAAAGATCTCTTGAAAATATTTAGGATGGAAAATGTAAAAGTCCTTAGCACTCTAATAAGTTTATCCATAAAACTTGACAAAGATGAAAATGGTATGCTAGTAGATAAGAAATGGTATAAAGGTATGATTGACTCACTCTTTTACTCAACTGTAAGTAAACCAGATATTATGTTTAGTATATGCTTGTGTGTAAGGTAACAATCTAATCCTAAATAATCTCATCTTGTTGTTATAAAAAGAATCTTTAGATACTTACTTGGAACAAAAGATCTTGATTTGTGGTATCCTAAAATTAAATGCTTTGATCTAATTGGATTCTCAAATGCTGACTATGTAGGTTCTAAACTTGATAGAAAAAGCATGAGTGCCACATCTCACTTCCCAGGTGGCATAGTAAAAAACAAGCTTCAATTGCTCTTTCCATAATCGAAGATAAATTATATGCAAGTTGGAAGTTATTGTGCTCAAGTATTGTGGAAGAAGCAACAACTTGGAGATTATGGTTTGAATTTTAAACCTATCCCTATATTTTGTAATAATACAAGTGTTATTAATTTGATCGAAAATCCCATTAAACATTTTAGAACCAAACATATTGAGATTAAGAATCATTTAACAAGAGATCATGTTTATGGATGGGACATTGAGCTTAATTTTATAAAACATCCTTTAGGGTTAACCTAACTAGACTCAAACACAGGTCTAAAAGGGTGACCAATTGACCTTAGCCATGATCCCCAAAGGAGGAATGACCGATTGACCAGTTCCTAAAGAGTAGTCAACCGATGAATGTTAGGTCAAACAAAATTAGACACATGAAATTTAAGGTCTTAGAATCCTTGTGTAATTGGGCATCGATTAAAGCTGAAATCTTGTTGAGAAGAAGGCCCAATGTAGTCCCCAATCCAAAAACCTAAATCTGAGGTAAAATCAACCGAACAAATCATGTTTCTATTTTTTTGTTAATCTCATATTTATATTTTATATCATAATTAATTGGTTAGATTGTCTTCAACAAAGTTCTTGTCAAATTACATCTAGGTGTTGCAACCAAAAAAACCTGATCAAGATCGGCGTGAATTTCACCCCTTATTTGGATATTAACTAACCTTTATCATTTATCCCTGATACAATTATCTTAGAATTTCCTTAGAGATATTATATATATATATATTATATAATTTACACTGGCATTGCCCAATAGACCCATGCTAGGTTGCCACATTATACCCAAGTTTACAAATAGTTTTCAAATAAAATAACTTCTATCTTCCCTAAAACTTAGCAACCACCCCTAAACTATATTATACACTTCTGCATTCAAAACAATTTAAATTAAGAGGAAATCAATATCCTTTAGAAATAGGGTTTCCCATAGTAAATGCTACCAAGAAGCCTTATAGGACATGCATAATAAATTTTAACATGTTTCTAGTTGACTTCAGGGTTAGTATAATAACTTAAACTAATTTTATTTTACAGTCACCAAAATGAGGAAGTAGACATGTTACAGAAGCAAGACGCTCTTCCTCTACTACGCATGATGCACCACCATGAATTTTACATTTCGATTGTTATCAAATTATGTTTAAACTCGTAAATTCATATTTTTAACTAAATGTTTAAATTCTTATTATTAATATGAAATTTATATTCAGTTTCATTTATATTAAAATATATAGATTTATTGTAAATTATTCTTGTAGCAAATTAATAGATACAGAAAAAATTAGGGTAGGGAAAAAATTTGAAAATCAAATTTAGCGATGGTTTCCTAAAATTTTTTTTGGAAAACCACTACTAAATGTAATGAAAAGTCATTGCAAAAAGCAAATTTTTAAAAAAAAATCACAAAAAGCCACTGTTGAGTGCATTTAAAACCACCAGGAATTTTTTTAAAAAAAATTAAAAAAAAATTGTTGCTAAATACATTAAAAAATTGCTGTTAATTTTTTTTTATTTTAACGAAAATTGTCGCTAACTATCTTACAAAACTGTCACAAAAATATTTAAAAAAATGCCACCAAAATTGCCACTAAGTCCATTTAAAATCGCCACTAAGTTTACAATAGGATCAATGCTGTTGCAACCATAATCATCGCTAAGAACTACTAAATCACTATTAATTATGTTTTTCTATTCATTTATAAAAATCACTGTTAAATAATTCCTGACCCATTTATTTATAGTGGTTCTGAAAACCATTGTGAACTGTATTAATATTACCACCAAATACAATTTTTTTTGGTAGTGCATTGACAAAAGCACTTTAATTTCTATTCTCTTCCCATTACTCATATGTTTTTTTATCTTACAAGAGTGGACGTCTTATTAAAAATATTAATGACCTTTTTAATATCTGATAAAGAGAACATATTTTATTTCCACTTATCACAACCTCTGCAGAAAAATACTTGGTATTCTCATCTGGAAACACCATTTGCCAGAACCCTTTTTTACAAAAGGTTGGCTGCTAAATGCTATAAGTGATTAATATATATATATATATATATTTTGACAAAAACAGAACTCTGTCTGTAGCAGGAAGAACCTACAAACAGTAGGGCATATCTTACCCCAAAAAGAAAAAAAAAAAAAAAAGAAATTGGTAGAGAGAACATGAATTTTCATCCATTGAATTGTTCTAACCATAGGAATCTTTATCTTTCTCTTCGACAAATCTTACTTCAGATCTCATTTTCCAATTTAGATGGTTTAAATTCATGTTCTGCCTTTTTATCCTACGCGACAAAATCAAATATAACACAAGAATTACCCATTCAAAACTGGAAGCCAATCAATTTTTTTTTTAAGACTACAATATTAAGATCATAACACGTTACCAATTTCTTTAAAGATTTATAATAATTTTATAAATCCTTTAATTTTTTTGAAATGGTTGATACTAAAATTACAATCTAAAATATAATTGATGGATGAAATCAAAGGATTGTTGGCCAATCTCTTTTTACTAATTTATTACAGAGTTTTTCTTGTTGGTGCCTTTACCTTTATGCCATTTTTTTGGTTATGATCTTTGGTAAAATGCCAAGTGGGAAGTGGTAAAATTTGGTCCAAATGATACTATCACACAAAGATAATAATTATAGAGTTAAAGTTTGAATGAGAGTTGGGGCTGAGTTTGTTTTAATCTGATATTTTTTTCCATTTGCAAATTCCATATACTAGCAACATGTCCAAAAATATAAGATAGAAACACGTCATATAATACTTGTTATTATATAATAATATACGTAAAAATTTCTGAGAGTAAAAATAATATGTTGATGGAGTTGAGTGTGGTTTTCAAGTATTACTTAAAGCATGTGCTTCTGTTTATCGGCTCCATATTTTCTGTATTTATTTATTAATAAAAATATCATATTTCTAAATTCCTTGCCATGTATCATATAACAAATATTCGTTATTAATTATTTCTTATTAAGTGCATCTGTATGGTTTTTTTTTTTTTTTTTGCTAATTAGATAATTGTGGTGACTTTGAAGATTCTCTTAACATGGGGACCCAATATACAATCAAATTGGCATTTAAGAGTAGTGGTTCCTGGTATATTTGGGAATATATGTGAAAGATACAATTCACATGTTTCGTGTGGTATTTTATTCAAGCTTAAGAAGTGAGAATATCTTTTCAATGAAATGGATAAAACATTAGTGGTATTTTTCCATACAAAATTATCAAAATGCTAATTCATTGTAAACATGTTAATGAATACATTATTAGCAATTGTATAATGGACTTAGCTGGTTTAGTAATTTACACTAATTGTTGCAGTGCTTTTTATGTTTTAATCACAGGCCTTTTATTATAATTTTAAATTTTGTTATAGTCTTTTCTTTTTAGTTGATTTCATAATTTCCACATCACACCTTTGAAACAAAATTTTCAAAAGCCAGTTGCTTTATATCAAAATTTTGTTAAAACAAATGCTACAATTAACAATTATTAGCGTTGGGCATGTCAATTAACATCAAATCCGGCTTAATTAAGTATTGGACAAAGGTCCATCACCATAATTATTCTAGTCCCAAAAACA